>BPLR01021714.1:0-110438 GCA_021605095.1 Caerostris extrusa | reverse complement strand
TTATCCCATAGCTGCAGCTACAGACTGTGCAACGGCATTAGCAGAAGAAGAAACACCACCGAAATCAACATAGCCAATGCTTGATGAACTCAATATATGCAGCAAAGCTGATACAATTTCCAACAGAGTTTGAACTAAGACTTCTGCACCAGAAGCACCACCCGCTGAAGCGCTTACTTGGGAATAAACGTTTCCAATGACATCGGACAAAGCAGCAGTATTCAATGCGCCACCAGCAGTCAGAGTCGATGCCGCAGAAGATATTCTTGAAGAAGATTCGGAAGATGTTATTCGTGAAGAAACAGTGTTAACAACGCTTCCAGCACTAGATGAAGCGTAACTTGCACCTCCTCCATATCCTCCGCTTCCATAACTTCCACCGGCTGCACCTGCTGCCGCAGCAGCTGCAGCACTGGCTCCTGCACCAGATCCGCCACCGTAACCTCCACGTCCGCCAGCACCTCCAGCGCCTGCACCTGCACCGACTCCAGATCCAGCTCCACCACCATATCCACCTGCACCTCCTGCTCCGGCTCCAGCTCCAGCTGCAGCAGCAGCTCCTGCTCCTGCGCCTGCCCCTGCGCCTGATCCAGCTCCCCCACCGTATCCTCCACCATATCCACCTGCACCTCCTGCTCCGGCTCCAGCTGCAGCTGCAGCACCTGCTCCTGCTCCTGCACCAGCTCCGCCACCGTAGCCTCCTTGTCCACCTCCATAACCGCCACCTGCACCGGCGCCTGCTCCAGCAGCAGCTGCCGCACCAGCACCAGCTCCGCCACCGTAACCTCCACGTCCGCCAGCGCCGGCACCTGCACCGGCCCCTGCGCCTGCTCCGGATCCAGCTCCACCACCATATCCACCTGCACCTCCTGCTCCGGCTCCAGCTGCAGCAGCAGCTCCTGCTCCTGCACCAGATCCGCCGCCGTAACCTCCACGTCCGCCAGCACCTCCAGCGCCTGCACCTGCCCCGGCCCCTGCGCCTGCTCCGGATCCAGCTCCACCACCACCGTATCTACCACCATATCCACCACCATATCCTCCTGCACCTCCTGCTCCGGCTCCAGCTGCAGCAGCAGCACCTGCTCCTGCACCAGATCCGCCGCCGTAACCTCCACGTCCGCCAGCACCTCCAGCGCCTGCACCTGCCCCGGCCCCTGCGCCTGCTCCGGATCCAGCACCATATCCTCCACCATATCCACCTGCACCGCCTGCTCCGGCTCCAGCTGCAGCAGCAGCACCTGCTCCTGCACCAGATCCGCCGCCGTAAACTCCACGTCCGCCAGCACCTCCAGCGCCTGCACCTGCACCGGCCCCTGCGCCTGCTCCGGATCCAGCTCCACCACCGTATCCTCCACCATATCCACCTGCACCTCCTGCTCCGGCTCCAGCTGCAGCAGCAGCACCTGCTCCTGCACCAGATCCGCTGCCGTAACCTCCACGTCCGCCTGCACCGCCAGCGCCTGCACCTGCACCGGCCCCTGCGCCTGCTCCGGATCCAGCTCCACCACCACCGTATCTACCACCATATCCACCACCATATCCTCCTGCACCTCCTGCTCCGGCTCCAGCTGCAGCAGCAGCACCTGCTCCTGCACCAGATCCGCCACCGTAACCTCCACGTCCGCCAGCACCACCAGCGCCTGCACCAGCTGCAGCTGCAGCTCCTGCTCCTGCTCCTGCACCAGCTCCGCCACCGTAGCCTCCTTGTCCTCCTCCATAACCGCCGCCTGCACCGGCGCCTGCTCCAGCAGCAGCTGCCGCACCAGCACCAGATCCGCCACCATAACCTCCACGACCTCCAGCACCTCCAGCTCCTGCTCCTGCTCCGGCTCCTGCGCCTGCTCCTGAACCAGCTCCACCACCGTATCCTCCACCATATCCACCTGCTCCACCAGATCCGGCTCCAGCGGCAGCACCAGCTCCACCACCGTATCCTCCACCATATCCACCTGCACCACCTGCTCCTGCTCCAGCTGCAGCAGCAGCACCTGCTCCTGCACCAGATCCGCCACCGTAACCTCCACGTCCGCCAGCACCACCAGCGCCTGCACCAGCTGCAGCTGCAGCTCCTGCTCCTGCTCCTGCACCAGCTCCGCCACCGTAGACTCCTTGTCCTCCTCCATAACCGCCGCCTGCACCGGCGCCTGCTCCAGCAGCAGCTGCCGCACCAGCACCAGCTCCGCCACCGTAACCTCCACGACCGCCAGCACCGCCAGCGCCCGCACCTGCACCGGCCCCTGCGCCTGCTCCGGATCCAGCACCATATCCTCCACCATATCCACCTGCACCGCCTGCTCCGGCTGCGGCTGCAGCAGCAGCACTTGCTCCTGCACCAGATCCGCCGCCGTAACCTCCACGTCCGCCGGCACCTCCAGCGCCTGCACCTGCACCGGCCCCTGCGCCTGCTCCGGATCCAGCTCCACCACCGTATCCACCACCATATCCACCTGCACCTCCTGCTCCGGCTCCAGCTGCAGCAGCAGCACCTGCTCCTGCACCAGCTCCGCCACCATAGCCTCCTTGTCCACCTCCATAACCGCCGCTTGCACCGGCGCCAGCTCCAGCAGCAGCTGCCGCACCAGCACCAGCTCCGCCACCATAACCTCCACGACCTCCAGCACCTCCAGCTCCTGCTCCTGCTCCGGCTCCTGCGCCTGCTCCTGAACCAGCTCCACCACCGTATCCTCCACCATATCCACCTGCTCCACCAGCTCCGGCTCCAGCTGCAGCAGCAGCAGCACCTGCTCCTGCACCAGATCCGCCACCATAACCTCCACGACCGCCAGCACCTCCAGCTCCTGCTCCTGCTCCGGCTCCGGCTCCTGCGCCTGCTCCTGAACCAGCTCCACCACCGTATCCTCCACCATATCCACCTGCACCGCCTGCTCCGGCTGCGGCTGCAGCAGCAGCACTTGCTCCTGCACCAGATCCGCCGCCGTAACCTCCACGTCCGCCGGCACCTCCAGCGCCTGCACCTGCACCGGCCCCTGCGCCTGCTCCGGATCCAGCTCCACCACCGTATCCACCACCATATCCACCTGCACCTCCTGCTCCGGCTCCAGCTGCAGCAGCAGCACCTGCTCCTGCACCAGCTCCGCCACCATAGCCTCCTTGTCCACCTCCATAACCGCCGCTTGCACCGGCGCCAGCTCCAGCAGCAGCTGCCGCACCAGCACCAGCTCCGCCACCATAACCTCCACGACCTCCAGCACCTCCAGCTCCTGCTCCTGCTCCGGCTCCTGCGCCTGCTCCTGCACCAGATCCGCCACCATAACCTCCACGACCGCCAGCACCTCCAGCTCCTGCTCCTGCACCGGCTCCTGCGCCTGCTCCTGAACCAGCTCCACCACCGTATCCTCCACCATATCCACCTGCACCACCAGCTCCGGCTCCAGCTGCAGCGGCAGCACCAGCTCCACCACCGTATCCTCCACCATATCCACCTGCACCACCTGCTCCTGCTCCAGCTGCAGCAGCAGCACCTGCTCCTGCACCAGATCCGCCTCCGTAGCCTACACGTCCGCCAGCACCACCAGCGCCTGCACCAGCTGCAGCTGCAGCTCCTGCTCCTGCTCCTGCACCAGCTCCGCCACCGTAGCCTCCTTGTCCTCCTCCATAACCGCCGCCTGCACCGGCGCCTGCTCCAGCAGCAGCTGCCGCACCAGCACCAGCTCCGCCACCGTAACCTCCACGACCGCCAGCACCGCCAGCGCCCGCACCTGCACCGGCCCCTGCGCCTGCTCCGGATCCAGCACCATATCCTCCACCATATCCACCTGCACCGCCTGCTCCGGCTGCGGCTGCAGCAGCAGCACTTGCTCCTGCACCAGATCCGCCGCCGTAACCTCCACGTCCGCCGGCACCTCCAGCGCCTGCACCTGCACCGGCCCCTGCGCCTGCTCCGGATCCAGCTCCACCACCGTATCCACCACCATATCCACCTGCACCTCCTGCTCCGGCTCCAGCTGCAGCAGCAGCACCTGCTCCTGCACCAGATCCGCCACCGTAGCCTCCACGTCCGCCAGCACCACCAGCGCCTGCACCAGCTGCAGCTGCAGCTCCTGCTCCTGCTCCTGCACCAGCTCCGCCACCGTAGCCTCCTTGTCCTCCTCCATAACCGCCGCCTGCACCGGCGCCTGCTCCAGCAGCAGCTGCCGCACCAGCACCAGCTCCGCCACCGTAACCTCCACGACCGCCAGCACCGCCAGCGCCCGCACCTGCACCGGCCCCTGCGCCTGCTCCGGATCCAGCACCATATCCTCCACCATATCCACCTGCACCGCCTGCTCCGGCTGCGGCTGCAGCAGCAGCACTTGCTCCTGCACCAGATCCGCCGCCGTAACCTCCACGTCCGCCGGCACCTCCAGCGCCTGCACCTGCACCGGCCCCTGCGCCTGCTCCGGATCCAGCTCCACCACCGTATCCACCACCATATCCACCTGCACCTCCTGCTCCGGCTCCAGCTGCAGCAGCAGCACCTGCTCCTGCACCAGCTCCGCCACCATAGCCTCCTTGTCCACCTCCATAACCGCCGCTTGCACCGGCGCCAGCTCCAGCAGCAGCTGCCGCACCAGCACCAGCTCCGCCACCATAACCTCCACGACCTCCAGCACCTCCAGCTCCTGCTCCTGCTCCGGCTCCTGCGCCTGCTCCTGAACCAGCTCCACCACCGTATCCTCCACCATATCCACCTGCTCCACCAGCTCCGGCTCCAGCTGCAGCAGCAGCAGCACCTGCTCCTGCACCAGATCCGCCACCATAACCTCCACGACCGCCAGCACCTCCAGCTCCTGCTCCTGCTCCGGCTCCTGCCGCGGCTCCTGCGCCTGCTCCTGAACCAGCTCCACCACCGTATCCTCCACCATATCCACCTGCACCACCTGCTCCGGCTCCAGCTGCAGCAGCAGCAGCACCAGCTCCACCACCGTATCCTCCACCATATCCACCTGCACCACCAGCTCCGGCTCCAGCTGCAGCAGCAGCACCTGCTCCTGCACCATATCCGCCACCGTAGCCTCCACGTCCTCCAGCACCTCCAGCGCCTGCTGCAGCGGCGGCTGCAGCACCTGCTCCTGCACCAGCTCCGCCAACATAGCCTTCTTGTCCACCTCCATAACCGCCGCCTGCACCGGCGCCAGCTCCAGCAGCAGCTGCAGCACCAGCACCAGCTCCGCCACCATAACCTCCACGACCGCCAGCACCTCCAGCTCCTGCTCCTGCTCCGGCTCCTGCGCCTGCTCCTGAACCAGCTCCACCACCGTATCCTCCACCATATCCACCTGCACCACCTGCTCCGGCTCCAGCTGCCGCAGCAGCAGCACCTGCTCCTGCACCAGATCCGCCACCATAACCTCCACGACCGCCAGCACCTCCAGCTCCTGCTCCTGCACCGGCTCCTGCGCCTGCTCCGGAACCGGCTCCACCACCGTATCCTCCACCATATCCACCTGCACCACCTGCTCCGGCTCCAGCAGCAGCACCTGCTCCTGCACCAGATCCGCCATCGTAGCCTCCACGTCCTCCAGCACCGCCAGCGCCTGCTCCAGCTGCAGCTGCAGCACCTTCTCCTGCTCCAGATCCACCACCATAGCCTCCTTGTCCTCCATAACCGCCGCCTGCACCGGCTCCTGTTCCAGCAGCAGCTGCCGCACCAGCACCAGCTCCGCCACCGTAACCTCCACGACCGCCAGCACCTCCAGCGCCTGCACCTGCACCGGAGCCTGCGCCTGCTCCTGAACCAGCTCCACCACCGTATCCTCCACCATATCCACCTGCACCACCTGCTCCGGCTCCAGCTGCGGCAGCAGCACCTGCTACTGCACCAGATCCGCCACCGTAACCTCCACGTCCTCCAGCACCTCCAGCGCCTGCTCCAGCTGCGGCTGCAGCGCTTGCACCGGCACCGGCCCCTGCTCCTGATCCTGATCCAGCTCCCCCACCGTATCCTCCACCATATCCACCAGCACCTCCTGCTCCTGCTGCAGCTGCAGCACCTGCTCCGGCTCCAGCTCCGCCACCGTAGCCTCCTTGTCCACCTCCATAACCGCTGCCTGCACCAGCGCCTGCTCCAGCAGCAGCTGCCGCACCAGCCCCAGATCCGCCACCGTAACCTCCACTTCCGCCAGCACCTCCAGCGCCTGCACCTGCACCGGCCCCTGCGCCTGCTCCTGATCCAGCTCCACCACCGTATCCTCCACCATATCCACCTGCACCTCCTGCTCCAGCTCCGCCACTGTAGCCTCCTTGTCCACCTCCAGAACCACCGCCAGCACCTGCGCCTGCTCCAGCAGCAGCACCTGCTCCTGCACCAGATCCGCCACCGTAGCCTCCACGTCCTCCAGCCCCAGCGCCTGCTCCAGCTGCAGCTGCAGCACCTGCTCCTGCTCCAGCTCCACCAACATAGCCTCCTTGTCCACCTCCATAACTGCCGCCTGCACCGGCGCCAGCTCCAGCAGCAGCTGCCGCACCAGCACCAGCTCCGCCAACGTAACCTCCACGACCTCCCGCGCCTGCACCTGCACCGGCCCCTGCGCCTGCTCCTGATCCAGCTCCACCACCGTATCCTCCACCATATCCACCTGCACCTCCTGCTCCTGCTGCAGCTGCAGCACCTGCTCCGGCTCCAGCTCCGCCACCGTAGCCTCCTTGTCCACCTCCATAACCGCCGCCTGCACCAGCGCCTGCTCCAGCAGCAGCTGCTGCACCCGCACCAGCTCCGCCACCGTAACCTCCACGACCGCCAGCACCTCCAGCTCCTGCTCCTGCACCGGCCCCTGCGCCTGCTCCTGAACCAGCTCCACCACCGTATCCTCCACCATATCCACCTGCACCACCTGCTCCGGCTCCAGCTGCGGCAGCAGCACCTGCTCCTGCACCAGATCCGCCACCGTAGCCTCCACGTCCTCCAGCACCTCCAGCGCCTGCTCCAGCTGCGGCTGCAGCACCTGCTCCTGCACCAGCTCCGCCACCATAGCCTCCTTGTCCACCTCCATAACCGCCGCCTGCACCGGCGCCTGCTCCAGCAGCAGCTGCCGCACCAGCACCAGCTCCGCCACCGTAACCTCCACGACCGCCAGCACCTCCAGCGCCTGCACCTGCACCGGCCCCTGCGCCTGCTCCTGATCCAGCTCCACCACCGTATCCTCCACCATATCCACCTGCACCTCCTGCTCCTGCTGCAGCTGCAGCACCTGCTCCGGCTCCAGCTCCGCCACCGTAGCCTCCTTGTCCTCCTCCATAACCGCTGCCTGCACCAGCGCCTGCTCCAGCAGCAGCTGCCGCACCAGCCCCAGATCCGCCACCGTAACCTCCACTTCCGCCAGCACCTCCAGCGCCTGCACCTGCACCGGCCCCTGCGCCTGCTCCTGATCCAGCTCCACCACCGTATCCTCCACCATATCCACCTGCACCTCCTGCT
Organism: Caerostris extrusa; assembly: GCA_021605095.1. Lineage (NCBI taxonomy): Eukaryota > Metazoa > Arthropoda > Arachnida > Araneae > Araneidae > Caerostris > Caerostris extrusa. The sequence continues at coordinate 103,021 of BPLR01021714.1, read as the reverse complement.
CCAGCTCCGCCACTGTAGCCTCCTTGTCCACCTCCAGAACCACCGCCAGCACCTGCGCCTGCTCCAGCAGCAGCTGCCGCACCAGCACCAGCTCCACCACCGTAACCTCCACGGCCTCCAGCACCACCAGCTCCTGCTCCTGCGCCTGCTCCTGATGCAGCTCCACCACCATATCCACCTGCGCCTCCTGCTCCTGCTCCAGCAGCAGCTGCAGCACCGGCTCCTGCACCAGCTCCGCCACCGTAGCCGCCTAGTCCACCTCCATATCCGCCGCCGGCACCTGTGCCTGCTCCAGCACCGGCACCTGCACCTGAGCCAGCTCCACCACCGTATCCTCCATCCGCTCCACCTGCACCTGCGCCTGCTCCAGCCGCAGCTGCAGCTCCAGCACCAGCACCTGTTCAACAAAGATAGCTATGAGTTCTTTTAAAAATATCCAGTAAAAATTTCCTTTTGATGTCAAAATTGTGTAAAATTTAATATTCTAGAGAATGTGCATTTCAGGTCGTTTGTGATATAGGGTAGAAATTGTGGTTGGATAATTATTTATGGAATATTATATATATATATATATATAACACTAATTTTCTGAAATAATATTTAATAAAATATGTCTTTTAAAACTGAATTATAATTACTCGCGTAATTATAAATGCGATTATTATTAAGACTATAATATGTTTTCATTCACAATTGAAAACAATAAATTCATAAACATAACAGTTGTTCTGCAAATGAACAGACCGTTCTGCGTAGTTCTAGAAAGACCTATGAGATCGTTGATTGTTTAAATTCAGATTAAATAGGATTTAATTAATCGTCACAGAAAAATCAAAGACTGGTTTTTTTCCTTAAAACATTGTTTAAAAGTTTTTAAAACTACGAGGAGCTTGCGCCTCTAAATTAGCCTATGTTACATATCTGCCTCAATTTAAAAATTTTAAAACATATTTTTACTGATTATAACACATGTAATTTTGAAATTCTATACCGTCGATAGAATATTGGCTGAGTTTGGTTTGTAATAATAATTTTCGTACGTGTTGAGACTTTTGTTTTGTAAAAATGAAAGTCACCGTAGCCACCTGCTCCTCCTGCACCGCCGCCATAACCTCCTCCGTAGGAAACAGAAGATCCGGCTGAAGACGATGAACTTGATGAAGACGAAGAAGTTGATGTAGTCGATGTGGTTATCGAGCCACCACCATATGCAACAGATCCTCCTCCATAACCACCTCCTCCTGAAGCTCCAGCTGCGGCTGCTGCAGCAGAACCGCCAGCTCCACCTCCTCCTGCTCCTCCACCATATCCTCCTCCTGCTCCACCTCCATATCCTCCTCCTGCTCCACCTTCATATCCTCCTCCTGCTCCTCCTCCCGATGCTCCTCCACCGTAGGCCCCGGCGGATGCACTCGCAGACGCTCCAGCCGAGGCCTCGTTGGCCGCTGCCTGAGCGAACATGCCGATCATCTCGTTCAGTTCGTTGACGAAGACGTAGTCGACGGTGCCCGTGGTCTGCATGAACGCTTGGGTAAGGGCGTCCAGGATGGACTGTCTCTTGACATCTCCTGGGGCACCGGAATTGTCGGAGAAGGCGATTTCCGCCACCGAAGAAGCGAAAGCCATGCTCAGCGCCTGAGTCTTTCTCTTCGACATCGGACCCTGTCTCGAGTACTTGTCGATGGCACTCACAACGGTGTCCTGAATCGAAGTCATGTCGTCCAACTGGTCACCCGTGAAAGAGCCCGATCCCTGAATCAGGTTCAGGAAGGACCCGATGTAGGCCTCAGCATTCCTGGCGTCGGTGAATATGCTGTCACCCAGAGCCGAGTAGCTCTGAGCGCAGACAATCAGAAAAAGTACAGATAGTTGAGAAAGCCACTGCATTGTTAACACTCAGATGACTGATCTCGAAAAGAGTGATTTTGCTCTGACTGTGGGATCCTTTTATACCGAAAAAATCGGGACAACTGTCACGATTTGGCTGATGCAATGGACATAAAACGTGATGCTGGAAGCTTATTCACCTGTTGATGTTTTACCAGCCCTATGCATACGTCAATGCATATATTTTATTTCACGAACAGTGTCCCACAACGATTGGATGGCGCTTTTTTTTTTTTACTACGCAGAACACGTGAAATAGTGTTTTCATCAAATTAACCTAAATTATTTTTACATGTCGATTAATTGTCAGTAAAATTGGATTTTAATCATTGCATTCACTCATTTTAATCATTCATATAGCTATGCAACATATAACTATGGGATACTCAACTTTCAATAAAAAATTTAAAAACTCTCACAAAAATTGAGTAATGTAGAAAGATTTCAATCTGTGTCCGTCTTTATGAAGAATTACAGTTTATATTTAATTTGGTGTCATTCTATGTAAAAGTGTGGTATTGATCGAGTGAAACGTTTTGGAAAATTGATTGAAACATTTTTAATTTATCCTAAAATTCATTTAACCCATTAGTTAATATTAGTGAGATTTTTTTATTTATGTCTGCACAACTCAATGTGGTTTTCAAGTGAAATCGTCTAAAATCTAAGTAGTTGAAGAAATGTTTCAAACATGACTCTAAGTTAGCGAATCAGTATTAGTAAATAACAATGAAACATAAACGATAATTAAACCTCCTAGGCATAATCTTATTGATAAGTCTTCATTTTTTAATAATATGTGTTTTCAATGAGAGAAATTATGCCAGAAATGTTATAGTACATATTCGAAATAATATACATTAAAAGAACTGCATTCACATAAATTTAAAAGCTTGAAATGGCGTGTTGCATACAATTTAGGAAGATAATCAATTTATAAATTAAAAACCACTCAAGATAAGTTTTATTTATAATTTGGAATATCTCTGAAGATTATATAGTTTATCTTTATTTAATATCACATGAATATTGTAGGAAAATTTGTAAATTTTTATTACCGTCGGCAACAATTACTGAAATATATTCTTATTTGTGTTTTAACAAAGCAGCAATTGGGTAATCTTTTCGTAGAGTTTATTGTGTTTTCCACAATTCGTTCTTTCAGTCTTGCTTAATTGCGTTTTTCCCAAATGTTGCTATGGAATAGCAGAAGTTCGATTTAAAGCAACGCAAACTGCAAAATTAATAAAAATTGTAAATCTTATATTTGAAAAAGTATAAATAATAATCAAAAATGTATCTTGGTTTCAATTGAAATGCATTATTTGCAAAAAAATAATCAGGACATTAAAATGAATTTCTGAACTATGACATTCTTCAACAAGTAACAAATTACAAAAATAAAAACAAATGAAACAAAACAATTGTTTTTATAAATTTTATGTGTTAAGCGTGAGAAAAAAAAAGGAATAAATGTGTGTTCACAGAATACAGGTTGATATCATACGATATCAGTTTAACGTAAACAATTCAGGGCATGACGAATACCGTCAGCTGCATATCCAAATTCTTGTATACCAAATGAGGAGAAAATTTTATGACACCTATAACTTGTAGAATGTCCTTCAGATTCCTTGAATAAAACATTAAAAAATGGCGTCTTAGATTCGGACCTAGTCTCGAAATTGTTTGATAAGCTGATACATCGTTTGCTGATCAACACGTGGCAGCAGGACTCCTTGTTATCAATTTTGGAAACCCCGCAGATACTGAAACCAGATATTCGGCATTACTATTTATGTAGATTAATGTAGATTTTTTAAATGTAAACCTATTTATTTAGATTTAAAAATTAAAAGGTGAAGAAATTAAAATACATGAAGTGCATTGATTTAATATTGTATTTCCTACACAGTAGTCAGGGACATTCGCTGGCTATACAGAATCATAATGAATTTACATTAAGTATATAAAAATGAAATGGACGTAAACATTGTAACGAAAAACCCAAATAAAAAGAGAAACTGAAAGAAAAAAAAAAATGGAGGAAAAACTGAATAGGTCCATATTCCTTGCTTACATTTTTATCAGTGAAAATACTAAACCAGGGTTGGCTAACCAAATGATCTTGCCGCCTACTTTGGAAATGCATCCTAACTCCGCGTGACGCATGCAAAAATAATATATCCCCATATCAGATTTAGACATAATAAATTATTATTATTGTGTTTACTATTATTCTTACATGTAAACATAGATATAATATAATAATAATGATACTAAACGCACATTGTAAATAAATATATAACACTAAATATAAAATATATATAAACATAAATATTAAATCATTAAAAAATATTTATTTCACTAGTGCGATATGTGTTTCTCCACTCTTTCACTTAGTTTTAGCAAATTGATTTTAATTTAGGTATTTGCACATTGTAATGGGTGTTGCAGGTTAGTGTCCGTTTTGTTTGAGCGTGTTTTGTGTTTCTTCAATTTCAATTTTGAAAAAAAAAAACGATTCTCAGATTAAGCTGAACCAAACGCGCCAACAACTTTTTGAGCCAGATTTCTTAAATTGGAGACTCCTCTTTGTGATTTAAGTGTTATGAAAATGTAACCGTAACCTGAACTCATAACTGTAAACACATCAATAAAACAGGCAATATCTGTCCTATATTCGCAAGAATATTATTTTAAAATCAAAGTTCGTTTTTTCTCATAATTTCGACAGTTCATTTTTGTAATGTATTTTTTTAATACATTGGTTTTTCCTACATTGACCATAATAAAAAATAAATATATTTTGTAAAAGTCTGATACATCTCACGGGCCGGAAAATGTTCAAGGCGGGCTGCCGGTCGGCCACCCTGCTATAAAGGGATACGACTGAAATGAATATGTATATAAAATTATCTGTTTCGTTTTTATTAAAATCAAAAATTATTATGTAATATTTGTCAGGATTGAATTATTATTTCTAACCTAAATCTTTTCAATACTTACAAGAATTTACACGTTTTGTTTTTAATTTTTTGTGAAGCTTTGTGTCATGAATTTGTAGGAAAAATCAGACAAAAAATATTTAATCTGAAAAAAAAACATACAAAAAAATCAGATATTTTCTGGAATGGACGAAAAAGATCTTGAAGTTCAAAATGCTGTTCATTTCATACAGTTAATACCTGTCTTCCAGGGTGTAAATAGTCTGTTGACAAAACCTTTCCTGCTCTGAAGATCGCTTTTTTTTCTTCCAAAATGTGTTTGCTTTCAAAACATAATAGTGAGAATTCACGCACATTAAAAATTCTCCTCCAATATATAACCAAGAATTGTTGAAAAGAATGCCTTTTTTACTATGCAAAATATTTCAGAACGTAAAAGGATACACCTCCTATTGGTGGGTTTGGTTTGGTTTGTCGGTCTACTGTCATCTTTTGCACACTTTAGACTAATTAGACCGGAAAAATGTTCAAGGCGGCCGCGGGGTGGCCACCCCCTGAGGTAATCTATAGGTTGAGTAACTGAGTGACAGGAAGAACGAATTCTTGGCCAAAAATGTTTTATTTTTATTTTTATGAGTTCATTGATTTTATGTTTATTTAAGAGTGACTAAGACTAAGATAGGCTAATTAGACCGGAAAGTGTTCAAGGCGGCCCGTGGGTTGATAAAATCGATAGGTTGAGTAACTGAGTGATAGGAAGGTTGAATTCTTGGCCAAATTTTTTTTTATTTTTTATTTTCATGATTTCATGTATTTCATTGGATTTCATGTTTATTAAAGAATAATGCTACAAATTAATTAATCTAAAGGAGATTACTGAAATTTTAATGTGATTAAATTGCACTTCTAGAAATTACTGCTGCGCACTTGCCGATTCCGTGCGTGACGCAGGTGAGCACGATTTTATTCATGAAGTAACAACACAGCGAGATCTGGAACTATTCTTATAAGTTTTACGATCCTGTTGCGCGAAATACGAGTAACAATGTTTTCTCAGATAGCAGGTTGATGTCGTTCTGATGCGATACGTGTCAACAAGACCATCGTAAGATGAATGGTATTCAGCTGAACATCCATATTCTTGAATACAAAATTAGAAAACAAATTTTATTATAGCTATAAAATTAAGAAAATCCTTGGAAATCTATGAATTATTCATTAATATTGGCGTCTCCGATTTGAGCAAAAGCTGAAATGTATTTGATTAGCTGACCCTGTCACTTGCAAGTGCGTACCAATAATGCAAATGACCGACGCCCTTTCTGGCAGCAGAGAAAGCCCCGTAGATCTGAAGAAATTATTGCGCATGATGAACGAAATCATTTACAACATTTAGGAAGGTGTTTTTTTTTTTTTTTTTTATGTAGGAACTTTTTAGGCTCTTATACCATAAAGAAGAACAGGACAATGGTAAGTCTCAATGAATATCATGATTTCAAATTTTCGATTGGGAGAGAATTTTTCTTCTCAGTTAGAGAGCATTTGAATTTCTTCGGAACGTAGTAGAGCATCATAATTTCACATACCAATAATGAAAATAACAGACGCCTTTCTTGCAGTGTAGAAAAACCGTAGATTTCGTAGAAATGATTGCTCATGATAGATAAAATCATTTAAAACTTCTTTTTTCTTACGGGAAAGTTTTTTTAAGGCGAGAACTATTTTTTAGGCGTTTGTTTTAGGCGCTTTTTAGGCACAAGTCTTAATCAATCAGATGATTTCAAATTTCTTACAGTAAACTTATCGATTTACCTGTCACGTTTAGCTGAGAATTTGAACTTTCTTCGGAATGAGACAGTAGAACATTTTAATTTCAGACTAGAGCGTACAATAATGCAAATGACAGATACCGTTCTGACAGAGTGGAAAACGCCGTAGATTTCGTAGAAATGATTTCGCATGATGAATAAAATCATTTAAACCTTTTTTTTTTTCTATCGAGAAAAAAATTTTTAAGGCAGGAACTATTTTTTAGGCGCTTTTTAGGCATAAGTCTTAATCAATAAGATGATTTCAAATTTCTTACAGTGAAATGGTCCATTTATTTGTCATGTTTAAGTGCCTAGTTAGAGAGCATTTGAACTTCTTCGGAACGAGACTGTAGAGCATTATAATTTCAGACACGCACCAATAGTGTAAATGACAGACGCTTTTCTGGCAGAATAGAAAAAGCCGTAGATTTCGTAGAAATGAATACGATAGATGGATAAAATCATTAAAATATTTTTTTTCCTTTTCTATCGGGAAAGTTTTTTTTTTCAGTCTAGAATTATTTTTAGGTTTTTGTTTTAGGCGCTTATTAGGCACAAGCCTTAATCAATAAGATGATTTCAAATTTCTTACAGTGAAAGTATCCATTTATCTCTCATGTTTAGCTGAGAATTTCAACTTCTTCGGAATGAGACTGTAGAACATTTTTAATTTCAGATCGCACCAATAATGTAAATGGCAGACGCCATTCTGGCAGAGTAGAAAATGCCGTAGATTCCGTAGAAACTATTGCGCATTACGGATAAAATCATTTAAAACTTAAATTTTTCTTGCGGGGAAAGAGTTTTTAAGGCGAGAACTATTTAGTTTTAAATAATTAGACATATTGTTCAGCTAAGTTATCTGGGTTCGAATTTTGCTAATAAACTTCCGTTTTCCTTCCATGGTTGATTTTTAAACTATTTCGAGATGTACCACTTCATAAGAGCGTTTTTAAATCGTTTATACGTGGGCATACTATTCACTTAAGTTTCTTCAGGTTGTTTATTGTGATTTTTCTGATAAGTTCTATACACTATCTAGTGATTCTTTCTCATCCAGCCAACGATTTAATCATTTCTGTTTTATTTCTTTTCCAAACTCTCTACCCAGTGTATGTAACCCCTTATTGTATTCTTTCAGTTACTCGATCATTTTATTATAATTCTCTCCCATGTATTTTAATTATTTTCATCAATTATTATTAAAATAATAAAATTTAAAAAAAAAGAAAGAAAAAAAAACACCTCACTTTATTAAACTTTTTTTTTTTTTTTAGTATTTGGGCAAAAATACTTTTAGTCTTTACCGCTTTCTTTCCACAGCAATGCTCTTTCATCTTTCAAACGGACCATCCAAGATAGAAGCTAACGGCTGTTGTGCAGCCACGAAACATCACCAAAACTCAAATCATCATCACATAAGTGTTCTAGGTTCGAATTTTGTAAATAACGTCCGTTTTTCCTTCCATGGTTGAATTTTTAAACTAATTTTAGATTTACCACATTATAAGAGCGTTTTTGAATCGTTTAATACGTGCGCATACTATTCACTTAAATTTTCTGGGTTCGAATTTTGCTAATAACGTTCCGTTTTTCTTCCATTGGTTGAATTTTTAAACTATTTCTAGAATTACGAATTTATAAGAGCGTTTTTGAATCGTTTAATACTTGGACATAATATTCAGTTAACTTTTCTTCGCTCAAACTTTAATAATTTAGTTACCTTTTCTTCCATGTTTGAATTTTTAAACTATTTCTAGATTTACCACATTATAGGACCATTTTCAAATCGTTTAATACGTGGGCATACTATCCACTTAACTTTTCTTTGCTCCAAATTTAGTAGTTTTGTTCCGTTTTCATTCCAGGATTGAATTTTAAAACTATTTCAACGTTTATCAATTTATAAGAACGTTTTGAATCGTTTAATGCTTGGACATACTATCCACTACACTTTTTTCACTCAAACTTTACTAATTTAGTTCCGTTTTTATTCCAGGATTGAATTTTAAAACTATTTCAACGTTTATCAATTTATAAGAACGTTTTTGAAATGCGTTTAAACTTTACTAATTTAGTTCCGTTTTTATTCCATTGAATTTTAAACTATTTCAACGTTTACCAATTTATAAGAACGTTTTTGAATCGTTTAATGCTTGGACATACTATCCACTACACTTTTCTTCACTCAAACTTTACTAATTTAGTTCCGTTTTTATTCCAGGATTGAATTTTAAAACTATTTCAACGTTTATCAATTTATAAGAACGTTTTTGAATCGTTTAATGCTTGGACATACTATCCACTACACTTTTCTTCACTCAAACTTTACTAATTTAGTTCCGTTTTTTATTCCAGGATTGAATTTTAAAACTATTTCAACGTTTACAATTTATAAGAACATTTTGAATCGTTTAATGCTTGACATACTATCCACTACACTTTTTCTTCACTCAAACTTTACTAATTTAGTTCCGTTTTTTATTCCAGAATTTTAAAACTATTTCAACGTTTATCAATTTATGAGAGCGTTTTTGAATCGTTTAATGCTTGGACATACTATCCCCTTCACTTTTCTCCGCTCAAACTTTACTAATTTAGTTCCGTTTTAATTCCATGGTTGAATTTTTAAATTATTTCTAGATTTACCATATTATAGAGACGTTTTTGAATCGTTTAACACGTGGGCATACTATTCAGTTAAGTTTTCTTCGCTCCAACTTTACTAATTTAGTTCCGTTTTCTTCCATGATTGAATTTTAAAACTATTTCAACGTTTATGAATTTATATGAGCTTTTTGAATCTTTTAATACTTGGACATACTGTTCACTTAAATTTTCTTCGCACAATCTTTACTAATTTAGTTTCGTTTTATTTCCATGGTAGAATTTTTAAACTATTTCAATTTTTATCAATTTATATGAGCGTTTTTGAATCGTTTTATACGTGAGAATACTATTCACATAAGTTTCCCGCGTTCGAATTTTGCTAATAACGTTCCGTTTTCCTTCCATGGTTGAATTTTTAAACTAATTCTAGATTTACCAATTTATAAGAGCGTTTATGAATAGTTTAATACATCGGCATACTATTCACTTAAATTTTCTTCGCTCAATCTTTACTAATTTAGTTCCGTTTTCTTTCAAGATAGAATTTTAAAACTATTTCAACATTTATCAATTTATAAGAGCGTTATCGAATCGTTTAATAAGTGAGAATACAATTCACATAAGTTTCCCACGTTCGAATTTTGCTAATAACGTTCCGTTTTCCTTCCATGGTTGAATTTTTAAACTATTTCTAGAGTTACCACTTTAAAGGAGAGTTTTTGAATCATTTAATGTGTGGACATATAATTCATTTAAATTTTCTGGGTTCGAATATTACTAATAACGTTCCGTTTTCCTTCCCTGGTTGAATTTTTAAACTAATTCTAGATTTACCACGTTATAAGAGCGTTTTTGATACGTTTAATATGTGGTCATACTATTCACTAAAATTTTCTTCGCTCAAACTTTATTAAATTAGTTCCGTTTTTCTTCCGTCATTGAATTTTAAAAAAGTATTCCAACGTTTATCAATTTATAAGAGCGTTTTTGAATCGTTTAACATACATACTATCCATAACTTCGGACATACTATCCACTTAACTTTTCTTCTCTCAAACTTTTTACTAATTTAGTTCCGTTTTTCTTCCATGGTTGATATTTCAAACTATTTCTAGATTTATCGCATTGTAGAACGTTTCTGAATCGTTCAATACGTGGGCATACTATCCACTTAAGTTTTTCTGGATTTCAATTTTGCTAATAACGTTCCGTTTTCCTTCCTGTTTAAATTTTTAAACTAATTCTAGGTTACCACTTTATAAGAGCGTTTTAAAATCATTTAATGTGTGGACATACAATTCATTTAAATTTTCTTCGTTCCACTTTTACTAGTTCCTTTTTTTCTTTCATGGTTCAATTTTAAACTATTTCAACGTTTATTAATTTATAAGAGCGTTTTTAAAACGTTTAATACGTGGGCATACAATTCACATAACGTTTTTAGTAAATTTCGAACGCAAAAAACTTACGATTTCCTTCCATGATTGAATTTTAAAACTATTTCTAGATTTACCACTTTTATAAGAGCGTTTTTGAATTGTTTAATACTCGGCCATACTATTCGCTTAAATTTTCTACCCTCCAACTTTACTAATTTAGTTCCGTTTTTATTCCATGATTGAATTTTAAAAACTATTTCAAAGTTTATTAATTTCTAAGAGCGTTTTTGAAACATTTAAAACGTGGGCATATTATTCACTTAAGTTTTTGTGGGTTCGAATTTTTGCTAATAACGTTCCATTTTTATTCCAAGGTTGAATGTTTAAACTAATTCTAGATTTACCAACTTATAAGAGCGTCTATGAATCGTTTAATACGTGGGCATACTATTCACTTAAATTTTCTTCGCTCAATCTTTACTAATTTATTTCCGTTTTTCGTGCGTGATTGAATTTTTAAACTATTTTAACATTTATCAATTCAGAAGAGGTTGTTTGAATCTATTAATATGTGGACATACTGTTTTCTAGGCTCAAATTTTGCTAAAAGTTCCGTTTTTCTTCCGTGATTGAATTTTGAAACTATTTCAACATTCATCAATTTTTAAGAGCGGTTTTTGAATCAATATTAATGTAAAAAATTATCATTTTATTTACTGAAATTTGCCTAAATTAGTTATGTGCAAGAAAAAAAAAGAAACAATGCAAATAACAAAAGATAATCCCAAGCAAATACAAGCAAGTAGAGTGAAAATAAACGTTTTGAGAATACGAGAACAAATTTCAATGACGTAACACAAAAGAAATTGTTAAAATCTATTTTAATGCTAATACATTCCGAGAAATTCTAATTTCCATCTATGTCCAGAGAGATGAAAATATTTATTCATATCACAGTCAATTTTTAACATTGCTTTCCTGGAAGAGGGTTTTAATTTTATACATTTTTTTATTGCATTTGTTTTAGTTATTAAGAACCTTTTTTCCTTTCTCTTACAAATATATTATAGTTGAGATGGCGTTTCACCTTCTTTTATAAAAGTACAATCCCCTTTCATAAACCGCATTTTCCTAAAAATTCATTCATTTTCTTAAAAAAATTATTTATATTCAATCTGTCTATTTCATATATATAATAAATAATTAGTAGGACTTTTAATAACCCAGGTTTTAAACATTCACATTATTTTTAATTCAGTATTATTCAGTATTTGTGATTTATCAATTCTACTGACTATCAAATTGAAAATAATTTTTAATGCAACTGTTTTAAACTAAAAAACAAGCTTTTCTTCCTTTTTAACTAGGGGTGGGCAACAGAAATTATCTTGCGGGTCACTTTGGAAATGCATCCTAACTTCACGGGCCGAATATAAAATTTCATAACCCCTATTAGATTTAGACCCAATATAGTCGTTTTTGGGGTGAAAAATTGAAACAGAATGAGTTATTATTGTTGTGTTTACTATTATTCTTACATGTAAACATAGGTAGTATAATAATAATAATAATAATAAACGCACATGATAAAGAAATATATAACACTAAAAACGAAAATATGTAAATATAAATGAAATAAAAAATGAAATCATTGAAAAATATTTATTTTACTAGTGCGATATTTGTTTCTCCACTCCTTTCACTTAGCTTTGCAAATAGATCTCCATTTGGGTATTTGCACATCGTAATGGGTGTTGCGTCCGTTATATTTGAGCGCGTTTTAATTTTGCAGAAATAAATATTTCAGAAATAAATGCAGACATCGGACAGCTTCTTATAATTCATGCCTATAATTTCTAAGATTTTCTTATCCTATGTATTCAATATATTTTAACACAAATTGAAATATTTTGTATTCACAGAATTTCTGTACCATCACAACTAGTACCTGTCATTAAATAGAATCGATTAATTCCAAATAACATTACAAAAATTCTAAATACTTTAAATCTGCGTTATTATAAACTCTACTATTATATGAAATAAACATTAAATATAGGAGATCGTATGATATTTAACGATGAAAAAGGTTAAATGGCACATCATAGAATTTTCCTGAATGATTAAAATAATTTGAATAAAAGGTAAACAGTAAAAACGTTTGCTTTTATTTTTGAAAAGTTTTTTTAAATGTTTTTTTTTTTTTAGCTACGCTTGATTTTACAATTTTAAAATTTATGCACTACTTTAATATCTATCGGCATATGATTTATGATTACCTATATTACCTACATTTAAAATATATTTATATATTTTAAATGTAGATATCAGGCAACTTCTGTATAATCCATGCCTATAAATTCTAAGATTTTCTTATCTATATAGGGTATAAATTTCAACATAAATTGAATTTTTTTGTATTCACAGAATATCTTTACCATCACAACTAGTACCTGTCATTTAATAGAATCGATTAATTCCAAATAACATTGCAAAACTTCTAAATAGTTTAAATCTGCGTTATTATATACTCCACTATTATATGAAAATAAACATTAAATGTGAAGAGGTGGTATGATGGAAAAAAAAAGCTGAGAGTGACATAATGGCATTTTTCTTAGTATTGAAATTGCAAGGAAAAAAGTTTGTTGTTTTGTTCGAAAAGAACTTTTTAAAAGTTTAAAAGTTTTAATGCCACTTTAATAATATCTTTGATCGAATACTTTATTTTTACCGGCATCAAATGCTATGCTTCTTCTTATAATAGTTGCTTAGAAATTCTAAGATTTTTGGACTTATAAAAGGTGTTCGAAATTCCCTCAAGAAGTAATGCTTTTAATAAAATGTATAAGAGGGTTTTTTTAGAAAATAATTTACTTCCCCTCCACTCCGAACAACAAGCCTAAAAGTGCTTTTGAAAGGAAATCAACTGTATCATCGCCACATACTCCAGACTGTTTTGGATGTTTCGAAATTTTATCTGGCCTCTCCCGGTCACCCTGTACAAGTAGGAAGTTGTAAAATATTTAATGTAAATTAAAAATTTTTAAATTCATAGAATTTCTATACCATCACAACTAGTATCTGCCATTAAATGTGAAAGTTAATGGCATGAAAGTTATTAATACAATACCGTTAGTTATTGTTACATTTAAATAGAGTTTATTGTTTACAAATAAAATAAAAATACAATAAGGATTAAATATGAAAGCTCATATGATATTTAATGACGAAAAAAAAAAAAAAAAACTGAGAGTGATACAATGGAATTTTTCTTTAGTAATGAGATCGCAAATAAACAGTTTTATTAAAAGATAAAAAAGAAAAAAAGTTTGTTGTTTTGTTCGAAAATAATTGTTTTAAAAGTTTAAAAGTTTTAATACCACTTTTAATGTCTTTGACCAAATGCTTTATTTTTACCAACACCAAATATTATACGGCTTCTTATAATAGGTGCTTAGAAATTCTAAGATTTTTGAACTTACAAAGGGCGTTCCGAAATTCACGCGAAGAGTAATGTTTTTAATAAAATGCACAAGAACATACGTTTTAGATACCCTAGCAGAACAACAAGTCTAAAGGTGTATTTGGGCGAGGAAATCAGTTCTTTCATTTCCACATATTCCAGACTACGTGTTTTGGGACACCCCTGTACACGCAGGAAGTTTCAAAATATTTAATGTAAATTAAATTTTTTTGGAGTCAAGGAATTTCTATACCATCACAACTAGTATCTGTCACTAAATGTGAAAGCCAATAGAACGGATTCATTTCAAATAATAGTACAAATACTCTGAAAACTTTACTGCATTTCTATAAACCAGGGATGGCAAACCCAAATGGTTTTGTTGGCCACTTTGGAAAGGCATCCTAACTTCGCGGGCCGCATTGAAAATTATATATCTTTCTATTAGATTTAGGCACACTATAGATATTTTTGGGAGTAAAAAATTGAAACAGAATGAGTTATTATTAGTGTGTTTACTATTATTCTTACATGTAAGCATAGATAATATAATAATAAGGATACTAAAAGCACATTGTAAAGAAATATATGAAACACTAAAAATGAAATATAAAAATATATATAAATATAAACCAAATAAAAAAATGAAATTATTCAAAAATATTTACTTTACCAGTGCGATATGTGCATCTTTCACTTAGCTTTTGCAAATCGATCTCAACTTGGGTATTGTAATGGGTGTTACAGCTGAGCGTCCGTTATGTTTGAACGTGTTTTGGTTTATGTCAGTTTCATTTTCGGGGGAAAAAAACAGGTGTAAGTTGAACCAAAAGCGCTGACAACTTTTTGTGCAGATTTCTCAAATTGGATACAAAATAATGTATTTTTGTAATATATTGGTTTTCACTACTTTGGCCACTATAAAATTAATATATTTTGTAAAAGTGCGATAAATCTCACGGGCCGGAAAAAAAATTCAAGGCGAGCTTTATCGCGCCTGGGGGCCGCGGGTTACCTTCTCTGTGCTATAAACCATGCTATTGTTTATATGAAATAAACATTAAATGTGAAAAGATGATATGATATTTAACGATAAAAAAAGGCTAAGAGGGTTACAATGGAATTTTTCCTTAGTAAATACGTTATGTTGTACGAATACGTTACGTTAACGAGTTTCCTTAATTAAGTCGCAAGGGAAACAAATTAAATTTATTTGTATTTATAGAATTTCTATACCATAACAACTAGGTTATGTCATTAAATGTGAAAATTACTGACATGAAAGCTATTAATACAATACCGTTAATTATTGTTATATTTCAATAATTTTTTGTTTCCAAATAATAATAAAAATACAATAATGATTAAATATGAAAGTCATATGGCATTTAACGATGAAAAAGGTAGAACGGGACATCATAGATTTTTCCTGATTAATTAATTAAATAAAATTTGAATTAAAAAAAAAAACATCATTAATGTTCTGAAGCATGGGTGGCTAACCTGCGGCCCGCCTTGAACATTTTTCCGGCCCATCAGATTTATCACACTTTTACAAAATATATTTATTTAATAATGGTTTATGTTATAAGCTTACAGTTATGAGTTCGCGGAATAATTAAATTATATACATCAATTACAAGGTAACACCAATTACAATTACGATTTCAACACCCATTACGATGTGTAAATATCAAAATTGAGACCCATTTGCAAAAGCTAAGTGAAAGAGTGGAGAAACACATATTGCACTAGTAAAATAAATAATTTTTAATGATTTAATTTTTTTATTTCGTTTATATTTATATATTTTTATATTTCAGTTTTAGTGTTATATATTTCTTTATGCTTTTAGTGTCATTATTATTATATTATCTGTGTTTACATGTAAGATTAATAGTAAACACAAAAAAATAATGACTCATTATATTTCAATTTTTCACTCCAAAAATGTTTATAATGGGTCTAAATCTAATATGGGGATATATAATTTCATATGCGGTCCGCGGAGTTATGGTGCATTTCCAAATTGGTCCACAAAATTATTTGGATTGGCCACCCCTGTTCTGTGCCATCACAACAGAATTGGTTCATCTCAAATAATATTAAAAATGCTCTTAATGCTTTAAATCTGAGGTGTTAAAATTCTGACCATTTATGTATACTTTATTAGAATAAACTGACTTTTGAAAGATGGTGTGATATTATACGATTATAAAAGGCTGGGAAAGACAGTATGGAATTTCTTACTTAACAGTTAAGTTGCAAAAAGAAAAGAATTTCAGTAAATGATTAAAAGAAAAAAAGTAGTTTTAAATATTTAATGCCACTTTAATATTTGAGAACAAATATTTTATTTTTACCGATACTTCCGAAAAAGTGCAGAATTCTGTTGTTTCTGATATGTGTCTAAAGATTTTAAGATTTCTTAACAAACGTGGAAATATCAACACATTTCAATGCAATCGATTGTATTCATAGAATTTATGTACCATTGGTACTAATAACTCTCAGGAAGTTTGAGTGTGAATTAATATTTTTTATTTTATTAAAATAACACAGCTTGTTATATCTCATTAATGTTGATAAAAACTCTAAAAGATCTTTCAGATGCAAAATCTCACATACTGCATATTCTATACTTCCAAGAAGTAAAAACTCAACAGAATAAAAAAATCAAATGCAAATAATTTCAAATTGAATGTTTTATGTTATTTATATTTTTTCCTATTTTAATTGGGGTGATTTAAGCGAATTTCTGAAATAAATGTCGTTTTCTTAAACTTTTAAAGCAATCTTCTGATTTTTATTCTAATTGAGATTTGCAATTGAGATTTCAGATATTAAACAACGATGAGAATGGAAGAATTATTCTGTAAAATAAATTTTTAATAATTTCCTTAAGAAATAATGATAATGATATATTTTGAATTCGGATGTCAATTTTGATCATATGAAAAAATTAAGCCTTTTTGTCTAGGAATTTTTATAAGCATTATTATATCTTTTGTTAAAAAAAAAAATTAATCTTAGGGTTTATCTTATTTATAATTCAAATTTAATTATGAGTAAATATTAAAAAAACAGCGAAATAGATTTTAAACCGATATTTAATTATTTGACATTTTATATAATTCGGTCCTGATCGAGCCTTTTACTTTCGGATTTTCTCATACGAATTCTTTGTTGATCTTCACCGCCAAATAGTGACATAGCGTAGCTCGTTTTTTATACCCAGTGTTTATCGCAACTGTTGATTTTCATTTCAGTACATCTGAAAACTCATAAATCGACAAAATTCTTTAGTCTGTGCATAATTCGTTACGAATTTTTGAAAAAGAGATCCGAATTACGGTAATAACGTGATATTGGATACTTTTTTAAAAACTGTTACTCTCATGTGTATTTTTTTTCTTGCCAAAGAATAGCTCAGAAGTTTTCAAACAGATGCGCCCTGTTGAAAACCACCGAGCTATTCATTGACAAGCTCAGTGGTTTTTCATAGCTATTTTATGGCGAGCACAATATCTATGACTATTCTGACACAAATTTTTCTGTGCGAAATATGTATCCAAATATAAAAATAAACCTTTTTCTTGTCAGTTTTCCCGTTCAAAAACAGATTTCATTACAAATAACTAACCTTTCTAATGACTTTTTCTTCTTTTTTTTTTTACAAAAAGCGCCAAATAGTGGTAATGCGTCAAAGAAGGTTTCCCAGAAATTCGGTGCGATAGCATCCACGGTAGAAGTATTAGCGTCTATGTTGTTCCATTGTTAAAAAGTTTCCACTGCAGCTTACGGGACTTCACAGTCTGTAAGTTGTTGATCATGTAACATTAACTAAAGAAGAAAAACTAGTAGTTATGTGATCGCACTGCGTGGTTGAGAATTAAACATAAGAAAAAACTCTTCAAAATCCTTCTTTAAAAGAAGAATGCGTGCCAATATCTAAAAAGGTTTTGAAATTTGTACTACAATTTTTAACGTCATATTTATGTGAAATGAAATTTTTTACCCTCGATACAATTAAGTGTAAAAAAAGAGAAGAAATCGTCAATGTATTGATAAGAAAGTGACAGTTTACCTTCCAAATATATGACCAAACGTCGCTAGATCACTTCATGCTTACATTTTTCATAAACGCAAGAATGTATAAACTTAAGGTGAGTTTCATTTTTTAGCGCATTTTTTTCTGTAATATTTCACTTAATTAATATAACATATTTCTCACAAATTTGTATATAATGAGCTTACAATTTTTTGTATGATTTAAAATGAGTTCCGACTTGAAAACTTTGAGAATCACGGAACTAGCTTGTTCACAATTTGTTTTAACTATTCTTGTACAATATTAATTTTTTTGTGCCGTGTTTTTAAATCAATGTACGAACATTCAATTCATCTATGTTACCGCCAGGATTCGAACCTGATAGCCTCTGGTACCGAAGACCAAAGCGCTAGCCAATTGGCCATCAGGCCTCCGTATAGAAGTCTAGAAGAATTCCTGCTTAGAAGTCCTGTTATACTACAATTTTATAAAACTCCATTAATAATTTCT
The DNA here is from genome assembly GCA_021605095.1 of Caerostris extrusa. Lineage (NCBI taxonomy): Eukaryota > Metazoa > Arthropoda > Arachnida > Araneae > Araneidae > Caerostris > Caerostris extrusa. Next base: position 84,359 of record BPLR01021714.1, on the reverse strand, counting down.
TCTCTAAAAACACTTCATTTCATTTCTGAATTGCCTTTCTTGATCTTAATAAAAAAAAACCAGTGGTAAAATATTTCTTGTATGTGTGTGGCATCATGGAATGTATTAAAAACGAGTCGTATCATTATTTTTATTTTCCCAGATTTCCCATCGATTAACAAAAGTTCTAGTTATATTAATTACACCTGTGATGATCCGTAAAAATAACTAAACCGCTATTGACTTACTTTCAATAGTATTTTAAAATTAATAAACGTGCGAGCAACATTAAATTCCTCGATCACAATTCTGCTGTTATACAAAATAATTTTGCGACGTAGCTTGTCAGTTATCTGATGACTCATCAGCAATAGTTAGATGTCCAGTAATTCAGTCATCAAATGATGGAGCTCTGCATTCACATTTCGATTGCCAAGTGACTGCATTCGGCTGCTTGCAAGTTCATTATTAGCAATCCCTAGGCAACTTGCAAGCTTGCAGATGTCCCCTATCTACAGCAAATGTAATAGTGGACAATGAAACGCAGCATTTACACCAGGGGTGGCCAACCCAAATGATCCTGCAGGCCACTTTGGAAATGCATCCTAACTCCGCGGGCAACATATAAAGTTATATATCCCCCTATTAGATTCAGAACCACTATAGACATTTTTTGGAGTGAAAAATTGAAACATAATGAGTTAGTATTTTTGTGTTTACTATTGTTATTACATGTAAACATGGATAATATAATAATAATGATATTAAACGTACATTATAAAGAAATATAGAACACTACAAATGAAATATAAAAAATATATGTAACTATAAATGAAATAAAAAAAAGGAAATCATAAAAAAAATACTTATTTTATTAGTGCGATATTTCTTTTTCTCCACTCTTTCGATTAGTTTTTCGCAAATCGATCTCAATTTACACATCGTAATGGATGTTGCAGGTTAGCGTCCGTTATGTTTGAGCGTGGTTGGCGTTTGGTTAATTTCATTTTCGAAAGAAAAAACAATTTGCAGGTGTAAGTTGAACCAAAAGGGCTAACAACTTGACTAAGAATCTGGTTTGCTCTGCTATCAAAAATCAACTGTGCCTATCTAGGAATGGTCACTGCGTCACTAAGGTCACTTAAAAGTGAAACATAGAACCTGCTATATTAGATGTTCCAAGATGTGAGCTCCTCATGAGTTCGCGCAAAATATAATTTAATTATTCTGCGAACTCATAACTGTAAAATCATAAATAAAACCGGCAATATCTGTCATACATTCGCAAGAATATTATTTTAAAATGAAAGTTAATTTTTCTCATCATTTCGACGCTTAAGTTTTGAATCTATGGATGCACACATGATGTATTTTATAATGTATTGCGTATCACTGCTTTGGCCATTATAAAGTAAATTTACGGGCCTACTAAGTATCTCACGGGCCGGAAAATATTCAAGGCGGCCCGCGGGCTGGCCACTCTGATTTATATTCTAATGAAAATGAAATAATAAATTATGTTAATGATCCTATTGAAATCATCAAATAATACTCTTGAAAAGTAAGTGCTTTTGATCGTTCTGCTGCCAATCCAGCATGATGGTATCGTTAAGATTATGATTTCATGAATAACAGATGTGAATTGCGGCCAAAATTCTTGAAATCTCGAGATATCCCCTTTAAACTTCTCCAAATTAATTCGGGGAGTTTTTGTATTACGCTCTGTTTTGATTTCACTAGTAACAGCGGGAACTTTATTAATTTCGTCTTTACCGACTTGTACCGATTCACTCAAATGTCTATTAACTCGCGACTTATATTTCATAATTTGTTCGCTGTATTCTTGAGAAGTTTCCATTTCAGTTTCAGTTTCTGCATCTGGGCTTTGAAAACAATAATATCATCTAAATTCCCAAGTTTCTGTTCTCGCTCAATTAATATAGTGAGAGACTCTTTTAAACTGTCTGCATTAGGGTTTGCGCTTGCTTATCCCTCATCTATTTTCTTAATTAATTTTGTAACATTTGTTCTTAATGAACCTCAAATTCTCCTATTTTTTTCAATAGGTTCAGGGTGTACTTTCTCCGCTTCTCTCATTTTCCTAGCAATCAATGATAGTCAATTAGTAAATAAAAAATCTACTCACCCCTCTTCTATATCTTGAAATCACTTTAAAACACACACTGGCCTCTTCCCCCGGAAGTTGGCGAATACATTTCTTCTACGTGTTTTCGTCATACGTTTTTAAGAGATTGTGGATTTATTAAGATTGTTAACTAATAATAATGTAATAATTATAAATGATAATTTATTATTTTATTACTAATTACTACTATTAATTTTTACTAATTTAATTTTCTTTTTTTTTAGATAAAAATCTAAGATGGAGACTAGAAAAGAGCACAATTTTCCAAGAACTCCTGGACTCAATGTAAAATTTAATGAAAATATTCAACAATTTCGAAATTTCTGATAATTAACTAAAAACTGATAATATTTTAAATATTTTTATTACTATTCGTTTATCATATTTTAATTTAACAAATTACCAAATTAATTACAGTATTTAATACGACGTGGGATTAAATATCACAGGACAAAATCATAATAATCAGAAATTTGAATATCACAGAAGCTAAGTCGCAAAATTTTTAGAATTAACAATTTTAATCTAAAACTCTTTTCTATAAAATGTAATTTTATGCATACATTTATATATAAAAATGAAAATACTTGCGATCATCGAAAGTGATTATTATCGCAGTTTTTTTTCCAATTCTTTACTAAAAATTGTCGACAGTTAAAAAAAAAAGTATACTTTTCTCTGTAATATAAAGAAATTTGATAATTTATGTATACGTGATAACTAAATAACTAGGGTTTAGAAATTTATTTTCTGTTCTTTCAATTTTTTTTTAAAATTATCAAAATTTCTAAATGAATATTTTTATTCAAAAACTTTTAAGTGGTTAATATTAATTTTATGTTGATTCATATAAATCATTATTTTAAATAGTTATTTATAATTTATTAATTATAAATAATAATTCATATTATATTTATTTATGTTTTATTTACTACTAATAATATTTACTAATTTAATTTTTTTTTTAGATCAAAATCTAAAATGGCGGCAAAAAAAAAAAAGCAATTAACCAAGGAAGATTTGCCTGAAAGTAAAATTTAATAAAAATATTTAATAATTTAAAAATTCTGATAATTAACTAAAACAGGTAATATTTTAAATATATTTATTATTATTCCTTTATTGTAATAACAAATTACCAAATTAATTACAGTATTTCATACGATGTGGATTAAACTTCACATAACAAAACAAAATCGTAATAATCGCTATTTAAATATCACATAACTAAGCAGCAAAATATTTGTTAGAAATTAACGGTTTTTATCTAAAACTCTTTTCTATAAACTATAATAAATTCCGCGTTTAAAAGTATTCATTGAATACACTTTTATATTTATATATATTAACTAACTAACATAGTTAAAGAATTATATTTAATATATTTAATTTTAATATATTTATTAATTAATTATTCAAAGAATACAGAAAATACTTTTTAAAAGTGAGAATTCAAATATTTTTCAATATCGGAATATATTATAAATTTTTTTTTGCAAGAAATATTTATGTAATTCACCCCACATATTATTATTTTTAAGAATAATTATATTCAATTTAAGAAATGGAGTATATTAGTTTATCGTAATTATTAGTATTCCAATTCGTTTACAAAACAAAAACATTACACATCAAAAGCAACAACACAGAAAATAAATGTTTTATGTATACATTTTAATATGTAATGAAAATACATTATCCTCGAAAGTGTTATTATATTTTTTTTATTTTCTAAAATTGCTTTTATTCTCCTATATAAAGAAGTTTGATAATTATGTATTAAATAACTCGGGTTTAGAAATTTATTTTCAGTACTGAGAATTTAAAATTTTCAAAAATTCAAAATTAAAATTTTTTAATCCTAATTTAAGTGATTAATATTACTTTTATGTTGATTCATATAAATCATTATTTTAAATGGGGTGAGCAAATGTATAATTTTATTTGATACCTCTCATTAAAAATCTACATCTCACTTAATTTTTGGAAATTATTAATTATATCACAATTAATCTATTAAATCTTACTGCTGTTAAATGTTATGCTCGAAGTTTTTAAAAATTTTCTTTGATATTAAATTTAAAAAAAAATAGCAACTTTGACTTTTACATCCCAAAGAAAGTTAAGAGCTTTAAAAGTTGTAAAATTATTAATAGTTCAGTTAATTTACGTATAATGAATTGCTACGAATGGAAAAACTAATAATAATATATTAATTATAAATAATATTTTATTATTTTATTATTAATTACTATTAATAATTTCTGCTAATTTAATTTTCTTTTTTAGATCAAAATCTAAGATGGACAGTACAATTCTCCAACAAGCCCTTGCCTCAAAGTAAAATTGAAAAAAAATATTCGGTAATTACGAAATTTCTGATAATTAACTAAAACAGGTAATGTATTAACTATTTTTATTATTATTTCTTTATTGCAATTTAATTTAACAAATTACCAAATTAATTGCAGTATTTAATACGACGTGAGATTAAATATCATATAAAAATCGTAATAATCACAATTTAAACATCACAGAACTAAATAGCAAAAATTTTGATTATGAATTAATGGTTTTCACCTAAAACACTTTTTCTATTAAATATAATACATCCCCAATTTTAAAAGCATTAATGAAACACACTTTTTATATATTTATATATATTAACTAACTAATAAATTTATTTAGTTAAATAAAATATATTTAATATATTTTATACTAATACATTTATTTAATAATTATTCAAAGAGTATTGAAAACACTATTTTTTAAAGTGAGAACACAAATATTTCTCATTATCGGAATATCTAATATATATTTTTGCAAGATTACTTTAATATAATAAAAATAGGCCATGGTTTCTACCAAAAATAGTATTATTTTTAAGAATAATTATATTAAATTTAAGATATGTGGTATATTAATTTACCGTAATTGTTATTATTCCAATTCGTTTACAAAAGAAAACATTACTAATCAAAAGCAATAACATAGAAAAAAAGAAATGTTTTTATGTATACATTTCAATATGTAATGAAAATATATTATCCTCGAAAGTGTTATTATTTTTTTACTTTCTAAAATTGCCGATAGTTAAAAAGCTTGCTTCACTCTCTCATATAAAGAAGTTTAATATTTTAGGTATACGTGTTAACGAAATAACTAGGGTTTAGAAATTTATTTTCAGTGCTCACAGCATTAAAAATTTTCAAAATTTCTAAATTACTAATTTTAATCAGAAACTTTTAAATGGTTAATATTAATTTGTTCATGTTGATTCTAATGAATCATTACTTGAAATTTGATTTGCAAATGTATAATGCAAATTTTATTTGATACCTCTCATTAAAAATCTATATCTCACTTAATTTTTGAAACTAATTAATTATATCATAATTAATGTACTAAAAGTTATGCCATTAAAAGTTATGTTCGAAGTTTTTAAAATTTCTTTGATATTAAATTTAAAAATACCAACTTTGACTTTTCTGCATCTCAAAGAATGTCTAGAGCTTTAAATGTTGTAAAATTATTAATAGTTCAGTTAATTTACATGAATAATAATTTCCCATTAATTTGATAAACTAATAATAATTTATTAATTATAAATAATATTTCACCATTTATTATTTGTTTATTGATTACCACTAATAAATTTTACTAATTTATTAAATTTGCTTTTTAGATCAAAGTCTAAGATGCAGATAGAAAAACTGTACAATTCTCCAAGAAGCCCCTTGCCTCAAAGTAAAATTTTTATTTCAAAAATTCTGATAATTAACTAAAACAGGTAAACATATTAAATAATTGTATTATTATTTTTTTAATTGTATTTTAGATTAACAAATTACCAAATTAATTGCATTATTTAATACGACGTGGGAGTAAATCACATAATCACAATTTAAATCAAATCAAAATCGTAATAATCACAATTTAAATATCACAGAAACTAAATTACAAAATTTTTGTTAGAATTAATAGTTTCAATCTAAAACTCATTTTTTTATAAAACATAATACATCCATCGTTTTAAAAGTATGCAATGAATGAATTTTATACATATATAATTAACTAAATAATATATTTACACTAACTAATATATTTAATACATTTATATTATAACTAATATATTTATTTAGTTAAATAAATAGATTTTAATACTAATATATTTAGTTATTAATTATTCAACGAATTCAAGCCCACAAATATTTCTATAATATCGGAATATCTAATAAGTATTTTTTTCAAGAAAAATTTAATGTAATAAAAAAAGGGCCATGGTTTCACCTGCAAATATTATTATTTTTTAATAAGAATTATATTCAATTTAAGATATGTGGTATATTAATTTATCGTAATTACAGTAAACCTCTCTGTAAGTGGAACTTCAAGGGAGACGCCAAATAATTCCGAGTTATAGAGTTTTCGACTTTACGAGGATTTCGACTTACGCTGATTTTGTAAGGAAATATTCGACTTGTAGAGGTTTAGATTCTTTCTAACTTATTTTGAGTTAGAGAGAGGTAAAATAAACAAAAATTCAAGCTTACAGAGGTAATAATCCTGTCTATTTGCAACTTAAAAGTTATATTATGTACTACAATAAAAAATCAAAATAATTCCGAAACAACCTTTAAAATTAAAAATATTATGTATTAAAAAGTCAGTTATTATTTTGTATTTATTATTATTTTTTTCCTTTTAAACAATCGTTCTCTATCTATAGCATTATCTAAGCTATAAAAGAGCAGAAAATTATTTTTCTTTTCTAATTGGTATTTCATAGAACTGGCTATTCTATTTACTATATACTCACACATTGTTTTCTAAGAAACAATGACGTGCATTGTCAGCAAACCTTAAAGTCGGTAACTTATTTTTTTCTTCGAGCTATAGAGAGGTAATTAATTTCAAATGATCGAGTTGCAAAGGTTGTAAAAAGATTGTAAAATCAAACATTGCTAATGTTCGAGATATAGAGGCCTAATTTTTTTTTCGAGTTACGGAGGGAAAATATATACCAAAATGGCTTGTGGGAATTGACTCATTATTTCGACTTATAGAGGGTTGAAATTTCGAGTAATGGAGGTTTTGGGGCTTGAAGGGAAGGGAACAAAAAGTTTTTCGAGTTTTGGAGGTTTTCGACTTATAGAGGTTTCGACTTAAAGAATTTATTGTTATTATTATTGTATTATTATTCCAATTTGTTTACAAAACAAAACATTACAAATCAAAAGCAGCAACATAGAAAAATAAATGTTTTATGTATGCATTTTAATATATAATGAAAATATGCTATCCTCAAAAGTATTATTATGATTATTATTATTATTTATTTATTTTGTCTTCAAAAAAAAATTAAATTTAACTTCTTAGTTATTGTAAAAAAAATTTTTGGTTGCTTTATTATTTATTTTCTAAATTAATTTTTACTTAATTTCCCGCTAAAGAAGTTAGAAAATAGAGGTGCTGTCATTACCTCTTAATAATTTTATCTCTTGATATCGTTAAGGTATAAAGAAGCAAATTTGTGGATATTGTGTGGATTGTTTATTAAGTTAAGTCTGCTTTTAATATTTATTAAATTTGAAATATTTCTCACCATACAAAATTAATTATGGAAAAGTAATTTAAAATTTTTTTAAACTAATTAATTATATCACAATCTACTAAATCATACTGCTACTAAAAGTTATACTCGAAGTTTTTAAAATTTCTTTTGATATTAACTAAAAAAGTACAAATTTTTACTTTTCTGCATCCCAAAGAATGTTAAGGGCTTTAAAAAGTTAATGTTAAATTATTAATAGTTTATTTAATTTGCATGTATAATAAATTGCCACGAATTTTAAAAACTAATAATAATGTATTAATTATAAATAGTAATTCATTATTTTATTATTAATTGCTACTAATAATTTTTACTAATTTAATTTTCTTTTTTTAGATCAAAATTTAAAATGGAGACTGAAAAAGAGCACAATTCTCCAAGGAGCCTCAAAGTAAAATTTTAAAAAATATTCCATAATTTCAAAATTCCTGATAATAAATTAAAAGAGGTAATATTTTAAATATTTTTCGTATTTTAATTTAAGACATTTCATTACATTATTTAATACGACATGAGATTAAATATCACATAACAAAACAAAATTGTAATAATCACAATTTAAATATCACACAACTAAGCAGCAAAATTATTGTTAGAAATTAATAGTTTTAATCCAAAACTATTTTTCTATAAAATATAATACATTCCTCGTCTTAAAAGTATTCATGGAATACACTTTAACTAATATATTTATTTATTAATTATTCAAAGAATACTGAAAATACTCTTTATTTAGGTGAGAACTAAAATATTTCTCAGTATTGGAATATCTTATCAATATTTTTTCAAGAAAAATTTACTGTAATAGAAAAAAAAGATCTTGGAGTCTCCTACAAATATTTTTATTTTTAATAATAATTATATTCAATTTAAGATATGTGGCATATTAGTTTATAGTAGCACTAATAGAAATGTTTGTTATTCCAATTTGTTAACAAAACAAAGCATTCCAAATCCAAAACAAAAACATAGAAAAAGATGTTTCATTTATACATTTTAATATATAATAAAAATACGTGATCATCAAAAGTAATATTATTATTTGTTATCTAAAAATTAAAATTTAAGTTTATAGTTATTGTGAAAACATTTTTGTTTCTTTATTATTTATTTTCTAAATTATTTTTTATTTTAATTTTCAGCTAAATAACTGGTGCTCTCATTACCTCTTAATAATTTTACCTCTTGGTATAAAGAAACATTATATATAAAGAAACAGCTCTGTGGATATTGTGCGGATTGTATATTAAGTTAAGTTTGCTTTTAGTATTTATTAAACATGAAATATTTCTCTCTATACAAAATTAATTGTGAAAAGGAAATACCTAAATTTGATGTAATACCTAAATTTTTTAAGCGATGACTGAAATACATAAAACATAACAATTAAAAAACATATAATAATATTATAATAAGAATATAAAAAAAGAATAACTTTATTATTCATTTTTAAATTTTTGCATAATATTTTAATCTAAACACTTATTTTCAAAATAAGTGTAAAGATTAAAAAAAGAAGAGATTAAAAAGATTTTATTCTAAAACATTTTTTTAAAAATCTAAACAATTATTTTCATGATTTAAATATGATAAAACATTAAAACAATAAGTATTTTTATTTGAATATGCATTGTGAATTTATGAGAGATGCAATGTGAATTTAAAACTACTATCTATCAATTTAGTAATGATAATATAGTGACATGCAATTAATATATAATGACATTAATTTTTAAAATCATTGTTAAGGGTTATATATTACTGATTTTTTTTAAATTGTATGTAAACATAAATATAAATCAAAACTAACCCTTGAAGAAAATTAGCATTACCCAAAAAAATAATAACAATTTATTATGCACAGTCATAAAATGACAAAACAACATTATACTATTTTTTTCTTAAACATATACTTAGCAAGTTCATAATTTTTAATTGCTTTGATGAATTCACTAACTGACTAATTTTATTTCTTAAATAATAATTAATAATTAAATTTTTATTTGTTTTCTTTTAGTTACAAATTATGAAACTTAAGAACAGATGTTTTTATATTGAAATATTTTGATATTTACTGTTAGTTATAAATGCATTTATTTTTATGCCTGTGTTAGTTATCTATTTATTTTTAGCATGTGTTTATCTTTGCTGATAATAAAACAATGAGATTGGGCCTACTGTTTTCTTTCACAAATGTAAAAATATTGAACAACACAGATTTAAACACACAGAATACTTTATGCAGCATTAATCTTTTAAGTTTAAATGAAAATTCATTTAGAAATGTAATATATATTATTTATGTAGATGCTCATTGTGAACTTTAAAAGTGAATATTATTTTAAATTAGATGAAAAGAATTGTTTCTAATGATTAAAATCTATTATCAATAAAAAGTTATACATTGAATATTTGGACATTTAAAATTCAATTTAAGAGAAATCTCTTTAATATAAAATCAAAAGTTTATCCTTTATTGTTTTTTTTTAATTCAATTTAAGAGAAATCTCTTTAATATAAAAATAATAAAAAAAGTTTATCTTCTACATTTTTTTCAAATTCAATTTGTGAGAAATCTTTTTAATATAAAAACAATAAAAAGTTTATCTTCTATTTTTTTCAAAATTTAACCTGTATAATCATTGTCTTAATTTAACAGCGAACGGAATAATTTTACAACAAGTGTTTATAGAAAATTTGTTTATAATATTAAGATTATCGTTTACAACCAACTATATTTATACATAATGATGTAGATATTTAAAATTAAAATAAAAATGAAATTAAAATAAAGTAAAATAACGATATGTGTTCTTTAAATGAGAGCAAACATAATTATTAGAATTTGAAGCATTTCTGTTTTGTAAGATAAAAATAAGGACAATTTCTAAGAAAATAGAAAATTATTTTCAATTCGATAAATTTTATGACCCCACGAATTAATTTAGATAATTTTTATGAAAATAAAAAATTTATTCTGTGTAACAGAATTTTATTATAAACATGGACTAATTTATAAATAAAATATGAAATATAGTTCATATCAGATTATAAACAGCAAAATAAATTATTTTAATTTATCTTCTAAAAAGAACAAAAAAAACAATCGCAATAAAAGTTGAAGAATTATTTAGGAGATGTCATTTATTGATAATAATGTAGGTAAGAGTTCTAAACAGGACTATATCAAACACCATCTGATAATCGGACTTTGACATTTTCCAATTTTTTTTTATCTAAAGAATCTCTGAACTGTCTTTGATAAACTGAAAATGTTACATGGAACAAACTGATTTAAACAGATTATAATGATAAACATTTTTATCTTATCGCAAAAAATCGCGATTATGTATTTGTCAGGTAAAATAAAATAATAATCAATATGCTTTATGTTCTTAATAGAAACGTTTTAATTAAAATTATGAAACGCCAATCTATATAAATCTTTTTGTAATTTAATTGACATCAACATATCTGCTTTCATCATTCTTAGAAGATATACAATTAAATAAATCAAGTGGTAAAAAGTATTAAAACTTTTAACTGTTAGAATCCCCACTTGACTGGTAGGGTGGAGTTTTTCTTTTTGGGTATTAAAGTAGTACCCAAGATATATAAAGATGAGATTCTGTTAAATTTATTAGGGAAAGAGCGTGTAATATAATAACCCAGTTCATGATATCTTTATCATTGAAATATGAGACAATAAAGTCAGTTGTGTTGCGAGAGTATGAACCTTCACCACAGGCATGCTTGGATAATTTTAGAAAAGCTCAGCGCTTTAATGAATCGCATGTGCAGTTTGCGCCGCGCGTAACAACTAATTTGAAGTATTATTTAAAATTAAGAAAGGTGCCTGATTTCGAAATTTTAAAACAATTGATTGTTTTCGATAAATCATTTCAAATTTTAGTTACAGAAGTCGCATCTCACATAAGTATAAGATAAGCAGATAGTTGGTCCCCCCCCCCCCCCAATAAAATGAGCTGAAGAATGTGATATTTATGTTTCATCACATGGGAAGCCAATTTAAGAAAGCACAGGTAGCTTTCAAAAGAGTAAACTAATTTAAAAATTCTAAATATGTGTCAAAAGGTTTTCTTTGAAATTTGAAAATTTTTTAAGCAATAAAAGCTATCATATTTCTAATTGTTTAAATTATTTAAAGTTCAAATTAATTAAGTGTATGAGAGAAACTGATCTTGTAAAGCAAAACTAGCGGATTCCAACTTTTGACCTCATGTATTTAAATCACAAAAAGGGTTTACATCTCTACAGGGCCTCAAGTGAAACTATTACAATATTACATAACAACTATACTTCCTTTATTATTTACAATAACATCTTTTATTAGGTAAAACTATATCGATATGTATTGTTATTAATAAGTGAAATTACTTATTTGGTGTAGCAAAATAACTGCCTGTATCTTAATAAATTTCGTATACCTTCAGAAATGACCCTATAATAGGTACGAAATATATACTGGTAGGTGACACTGTAATCGATATATCTCTATGTATATAATTATTCTGTACATGTTTTTGTCATTGAACTCCTCCTAAACGGATGGACCGATTTTGATGAAATTATTTGTGTGTGTTTGACAAACCATGGAGAATATTTTTGTTATCCCCTTTGTTGTGAGTGGCCACCAGAGGGTGCTGCAGTCTATCCACTTCCATACCGTTCAACCCATCGCTATGAAAATTGGCAATAATATGCATTCGAGTATGGAAAATAGGTTCGCGCTATCCACTTTATAGTTACTTGCCACCAGAGGGTGCTGCAGCATTTCCTTTTATAGACCGTTCAAACGATATCTATGAAAATGAGTATGCACATATATTGGTACATGGAGAATAGATTCGCGATATGTAATGTTCTATAATGCATTTTTCTGGCAGGACAACGTGTATAGTGTCATATAATTTAGAACACTCTTCTAAGAAAATACCTTAATAAAATGAAACTTGAGCCTTACATGTCTATTCATATATCCCATTATGAAAGATATCACAACAATAGAATAATATATTCTAATCATATTTTACTTCACCAAAATCCTACAAACTTGAAAAATTTCGTATGATATTTTTCATACCTTTCTAGTCCAACGAACCTTAAAGGAGTTATCCAAAAGGTTGGGATGTAGTCAATCAGTTCAAATATTCACTCAATACTTTTAATTTTTTATTGGACACATTACAAATGGTACATAAATACCATAACAATAAAAATGCAGGCACATAACCAGGGTCTATCAATGAAGTGAGTGGTACCAACAATGAAGTGAGTGGGAAAAGTTCTTAGATAAAGAACGGTTACCGTTCAAGAGGTAAGAGTTCAAAGAGTAACAAAAATGGTAAAAATTCCAAAAGAGTTCCAGATATAGAGCATTTTCAGCACCATATGTGCTTTAATGAGGGATTAGATTCAAATTGTTTTTATACAATAAAAACCACCATATTTCTAATTGTCCAAATTATTTAAAGATGTCAGTGTATGAGAAAATACATCTTGTAAAATAAAACCTACATTTTACCTCACCAAACAATCCGCTAAACTAGAAAATTTCGTATAAATTTTTCTTACCTTTCTGAACCAACGAACCTCAGAAGAGGTGTCCGGAAGATCAGGATGTAGTCAGCCAATTCAAATATTCCCTCAATACCTTACTTACTATTTTCATTGGACACATTGCAAATGATAATATCATACATAAACATAATAAAAATGCAGGTAGCCTGATGGACAATTGGCTAGCACTTTCGCCTTTGATGTCACAGGCGTCAGATTCGTATCCTGACTGTGGCATGGATGTTTATGAGCGGTTCGATTCCACGTTGAACTGTATACTCCGGTGTAATTAGCCTAAAGTGTGTACACAAAACGACCGTAGAGCGATAAACCAAAACACAAACCACAGTAGACACAAAACCCGCGTCTATCACGGGTGACTACCAACAATGAAGTGAGGGGAGAAAGTTCTTAGATGAAGCACGGTTACCGTTCAAGTGGTAAGAGTTCAAAGAGTAACAAAAATGGTAAAAGTTTCAAAAGAGTTCTAGATATATAACATTTTCGACAACATATGTGCTTTAATGGTTTACAGATTAATTGTTCAGTTTCCCAATTCTCACGTACGCTTGTCCGGTCTGGTCCTATGCAGCTAAATCTAATTTAAAAATGCTTGAAATTTTTACAAAATATTACTATCCGCCACATTACCTCTGCTAAATGATTCATGAGCAATTCTGATCTCTATAGATATATTAACATTCCTACTTTAAAAGATTTTCTTCAACACATTACATTAAATCTTTTGACACACTATCTATTAAATTTTTGACACGCTTATGAATCATGAAAATACTACAAATCAGGATACTGACTTTTAGGTCAAAAAAAAAAAATTAAAGATTTAAAAACGTCAGCGCAAAATTTTAATTTAATTTTTAAATATTTTTCTTTTCTTTTATTTGTTTATGACTGTCAGTTAATTTTCTTATATATGTAAATATATGCTGAACAATTTTCATTGTTTCAACTGTATTTATCGGAGATTGAGCCCCAGGGACTAAATTGCTCCAAAAGAATACGGCAACGGAATGAGTTCAGTTTCTAATTGGAAATCAAAAGTACCTTGTTATGTAAACGTAGACATTATAAAACTACACTACCCACACATAGGCGCCAGCGCATAGAATAGGAATATATTATTTCGTAATGAGTTGTTTAGAAAAGAAATAATGAAATCAGTTCCACCCCCCCCTCCCCATCCTTTCCTCCGCAGCTCAAAAGTTATACAGAGGGGAAAAAAAAAACGCTTCTCAAAACAGTAATAAATATAAATTATTTTTGCTACTTGTCGTTATACTTCCAATAAATCAAAACCATTTCATTCAGAACAGCTAAATGTTATTTATGAAATGATTCAAGAAATTCATTCGAAGTGAGAGCGCTCTTAGATCATGGATCTATGGCTTGTATTATAAACAGAGAATGAGCTGATAGACTTAATTTAAAGAAGAAAAAACAAATCTAATGGTATAGATATTCAATGATTATTCGTCTTTAAATATTAAATCAGGAGTTACTGCCAAATTAAATCAAATAGCGACGAAAGAGAGTTGAAGTTTATAATCATTCTCCCTAATTATATAATTCTAGTAAAATATCAAAAGTTCATATGTCAAAAATGCTGTATATATATAGAAACTTTTTTTGAAATCTTTATCATGAACTCTTTACCACTCCTGTTTTGAACTATAATCTTACTTCGGTGTAAGAACTTTCCCCACACTTCAGGACTTCGTTGACGATAGTTACCAATGGTAGACACGGGTTTTTGTGTCTGTATTTCTAATATTGTTTTTATGTATATATATATTGCCATTGTTATTGTTGAATAAAAGTATTACAAATATATTTGAATTAACTCTCTACATCCGTCCCTTTGGATATCGCATTCTTACAGTTCGTCCTTATAGAAAGGGAAGAGAAATTTTATACAAAAATTTTCTAGTTTAGCAGATTGTTTTTATGAGGTAAAAGAAAGTGTTTCTAATGATTTAAAAGAAAATATTGTGGATTAATTAAAGACAATTATGAGCAATTAGATAAAACTGTGATGAAATTATGTGAAGAGTATTATAAGAATAATTTTTATAGAGATAAAAAAAAAAGGGAACTATGTGGTTAAAATGTCCCTTAAAGAAGATCCTAAATGTTTGGAGTTTTCTATAGATATTGCACTGGAAAAGTTAGATTCCTTATGGAGACGATTAATAAAATATGGATCAATAAAGACTTTTTACGTGAATATGAATGAAATTAAAGAAAATGAGGAAACTCAGGGGTACTTATTATATGCTTCACTTAGGTATGTATCATCCCGACAAAGTAAAAACAAAATTTCGTATTGTGTTTTAGTACAGCTTCCCTTACAACAATAAGGAGATTCGCACAATTATTTATAAATTAACGGCAGTGCAATACAAGACGACCGTTTTCAATTTTTTTTTGTTAGATTCAAAAACACATTTATTAGTTTTCGGCAGATTAAAAAATAATGTATAGAACCATAAATATTTGCCCCATTCGAAGAAAGTTACAACGCCATTTTTGGAAAGATGGATTAAATGATCCAATTAAAACATACGAACTCGCAACTGTCACGTAAGGAACAGTACCTCCTTAAGCAATTAGCAAAACAAAAAAAGATAAATTTCCAGTATCGACTCTTATCTTGTTAGGCGACCTGATGGTCAGTTGACAGTTGGCTAGTGCTCTGGCCTTTTTGTATCACAGGCTTCAGGTTCATGGCATGGGTTTTCGTTAGAGGTTCGGAACTGTAGGTCGCAGTCTAATTAGCCTAAAGTGTGCACAAAATGACCGTAGAGCGACAAACCTATCTTGGAAGAGGACTTTTATATGGATGATGGCCTTTCCGGTGCAAATATAATAACTGAAGCTACCAGACATACTAAAGAGTTAAGGAAATTCTCAATAGCGGTGGAATACAGTTACATCAGTGGTGCAGCAGCGGACATTTTCTGATGGATAGTGGCACAGCTGATTACTAATTTTCTCCAGGAAATTGTGAACAATATTATAGTTGCGTGTTCAAATATATATTTTAGAAGAAAAAAAATTAAAAAATATTTTTTTGTGTCAGAATTAACATAAAGCGTGACCTACGACAGATGATTTCAATAACATTAATGCAACAAATATTATCTCCACATTAATATATATGTAGGTGTGATGATGTCCATGAGAATTTAAAAGAAAAAGCAGGCTGTTTTCTCATCAACTTTAATACACATTACATATAATATTTATAATTACAAAGCACAAGATTTAACATTAGAACACTATATTAACGTTATACACTATATTAAAAGGACTATGTGGATAGTCCTTTTATAGTGTTCTAAGCTCTTCATCTGACAACTCCACCACAGATCTCCTTCCACAATTTTAGTGTTGAAAGCTAAGTATGAAAAAGCAAATGATTAAAATTAATTCATCCTTTAATATTCACAATACATTCTAATAAATCCAATGTATTTCTTTTTAACGTTAATTTGTATAAAAAACTTAAAACCAATATTAATATGAAGATAATGCATTGAATGACATAAACGTTTCTTCCTTCAAAATCCGGAAAAGTTACTGATTGGTCGACAATCGTATAGGGGCGATGCTTAAAGTATGATTCTCTAATTGATTTCTTTTTAATAACATAAAAGTAATCGAAGTTAGAATTTAAAATATAAAAAGGGAACTAAGGCAAAATATATTTAAAAATGCAAAAATTAAAATTCTTTTGATAAATTAATTGAGACGAGTAAAACTCACTTTAAATACCGAAAGTAAAATGTGCGTGAGGTTGGTGTAATATGTTTCTCGCATTTTAGGATATTCTATTGTAAGACAGTAAATTAAGTTCGAAGCGAAAAATAATTAATTCTCTTTAATGTTGAATCGATAAGTTAGAATCTAATTCTTTTTTTAGTACATATGCACGATGGCAATTATTTGGAATAATTGGCAAATCGTATTAGACTTAAGACAGAACACAAATAAGATTTTGATATATCAAAGAAATTTTACGCATCTAATTCATTTATCAAATGAATTTGTATTTATTTATTTTAAAATTATATTTTACTTAATTATTAAAATATATTTATTTATTATTTCACTTACTTAACTTTTTAATCTTGTTAATTATTGATTTACAACTTCATTTTAACTAAAGGAAATATTACTAAAGGGAAAATACGTCATCACTCTTAAAATTCATTTTAAAATTGTAAATATTTGTTTATAGATATGTTGAAGCAAAATTAATTACTCATTTTAATGCATTTTTACAGCAAAATATTTATTCTTACTTTTCTATATACAATTATTTTCATCGAACAAAAAATTTACTTTCATTTCACAAAAAATAAATTACTTTAATTAAAGTATTTAATGGATTTTCTGCATTTCGCTTATTCATGATTTCAATTTCACTTTTAAAAATATGAAATCTGCCTAAAAAAATCGAACTCTCAAAATAAATTAATATTTGATGAGTATATTTTAATCCCATTTTTTTCTTCAAAATTTTCTATTTTATTTATATACCTCCCCCAGTGTATCTTCCATTACTGCTACGTATTATGGAAAAGAATTTGTGTTGTCGTACTTAAGCTGGGCGCCAGTAAATTATTATTATTATTATTTTTTCTGTTTCGAATCCTCGGCAGTTCAAGTAGTATTTCAAAGTGGGAGCTAAGAAAAGTTCGCAGAGGACCAGTGAATAGAGAGTAAGTAGGCTGACTACGAAAAAAGTATTTGTTGATTTATTCGTTTGAAAGTTACGATTGAAATCACTTATGAATTATTCCTGCAAGGTACCCAAGACGTATAAATGAGTTAGTTCATACGTTCCATGAATGAGTTACCTCATTCATTTTTTATTACGATCACAAAATTTTGATTTGACTTAATTGACTAATCAATGTCAGAAATCTTCGGATCCCTACTCGACCTATGGAATTTTACCTATGCTAACATTATTGTCATCTGTAACTGTGTATGGTGTATGTATTGGTATGTATGGTATATTTAAGGTATGTATATGTAACATTATTGTAGAAGTGTAACTAGGAGTTTAAATTTAACTATAAAATATTTATTCTATTTTTTTTTAATTCAATTTCTTTTTATTTTTAATTTACTCTTTTATTTGTATCTCTAGCTTTTAAATTCTTATTTAGTTGTGAGATTCATGAGGAACCTTGGTCGCATAGGGATCTCTATTATCTTCATACCATATGATTGATGAATTGGCCGTGGTCCAGTGCTTTGGTGAATTGCATATCCAGTGCTCCAGTGAATTGGCGTGGTCCTTAGCGTTTAGAGAAAAGTTAAAAATAAAAATTTAATGCCTTTTTATATTAAAATAAAGTTAAAATGTTCTAAGTTAGAAACAGTTTAAACAAAAGGAAAATAAGTTAAATATTGACGATTCATGACTCAATGGGTGTATTGTATGCACTTCAAGGTCTCGTGGTGCATTTCAAAGAGTGCAACCACGAGACAAAGGTCTTTTTGGGATTTTTAGAAGAGAAATATCAAAATAATAATTGTTGAGAGTATTTTTAAAATAGAATTCTCATTGTTGATGAGAGGTCAAATTATTAATTTGTCAAATTGTTTAAAATTAGGCTGGGAAAGAGAGTGTCTGAAAAAAGTCGGTTTGTTTGTTTATGCAACTGAGTCTGGGTGTGGTCAAGTCACAAGAACACACATTTAAAAACACAATAAATACGTCATTCCTCACAATGGACAGTGCCGATTGTAACTCATGTGAGGTATATGATTCTGGGAGGATTATCTTCGCCCCAAATTGGCAACCCCGATTCGTACTTTTGTTATTTCTATTGTTATCACAAGTCAATTAATAGTATTTTTTTTACAGCTACATTCATATTATATACGATAGATTTGCATCGAGGGTGATAATATATATATAATGAATTTTTAATATATATAATGATTTTATATGATATCCCCAAATGAAGACCATCAATCTCAATATTCTAGTTTATACTTAGTTAAGAATAAGTTAAGTTAGCTAAGAATCCATGTAATACGCGAATAATAAAATATCGGCAGTATAAGTACATTTTCAAGGACATAAAACTTATTAGAATGGGAGGAAGCAAAAGAAGATGTGAAGAGATAACGCGAGTCTCTGTGAGCGCACCTATGCAAACATGTGGGCGGGAGAGTCGGGTTTCATTCGTCCACCTGCTGGAGGAAGGTGGCTCCGAAGAGTGTAGTTTCAGTTAACACAGAATAAGAAGTCATAACAAAACTTTTTATGTTTATCTGGTATAATAGTGGAACAGCGTTCATGAAATTTCAAATAGATTTATTATTATTTTCTTTTCGAGTTTTATTTCATCATTGATAAAATAAAAGATAGCTATGATTCCCTCTAGGACAGGGGTGGCCAACACAAATTATCTTGCGGGCCACTTTGGAAATGCATCCTAACTCCGCGGGCCGCATATAAAATTATTTATCCCCACATTAGATTTAGACACACTATAACAAAATTTTTTGAAGTGAAAAATGGAAACATAATAAGTTATTATTTTTGTGTTTACTGTTATTCTTACATGAAAACATTTATAACATAATAATAACGATACTATGAGTGCGGTATTTGTTTCTCCACTCTTTCACTTAGCTTTTGCAAATCGATCTCAATTTAGATATGTACACATCGTAATGGGTGTTGCGTCCGTTATGTTTGAGCGTATTTTGTGTTGGGTCCATTTCATTTTCGAAAGAAACGATTTGCAGGTGTAAATTGAACCAAAATTGCTAAAAATTTGAACTAAGAGTTTGGTCTGCTCTGCTATCAGCAATCAACTGTGCGTTTTTAGGGATGGTCACTACGCCACTTAGCTCACTTAAATTCACACATAGAACCTGTTATATTAGATGTTCCAAAATGCACTCGCCTCATGAGTTCGCAAGATATAATTTAATGATTCTGGGAACTCATAAATAAAACAGGCACTATCTGTCCTATATTCACAAGAATGTTATTTTTAAAATCGAAGTTCATTTTTTTTCTCATCATTTCGACAGCTAATTTTTGAATATAGGGGATGCACACATAATGTATTTTTATTACATTGGTTTTCACTACTTTGGCCGTTTAGAAATAAATATATTTTGTAAAAGTATCATAAATCTCAAGGCTCGGAAAACTATTCAAGGCAGGCCGCGTATTGGCAACCCGTGCTCTAGAATATCTCGAAAAATATAATTTCTTGTGTGTGAAAACTTCATAAACAAAAGCCTCATTTCCTTTATAGATATTTATATCTTGCACGCCCGCAAATATAATAATAAATTCATCTGTAGATTTCTGTGCTTATTAATTATTTTTCGTTATTTTCTTTTCCACCAAAAATTAAATGAAATTGTCTTTTAATTATGTAAAAATAACTATGTATATATTTAATTATGTTTATTAATTATGCAAACGATTTCGATATATTTTGGTTTACATTTTTTTTATTGTTACTGTAGTCGTCATTTATTTCCAATTTAAATGCGGTTTGCTTTTAAAATATCTCTAACATTCTAAATTTTTTTTAAAAAATATTTTTGAAAAATCTATTTTTTTCTCAACATGAAAAAATACCACGTGCTTTTTTAAGATAGTAATATTTTTTGTTTTTTTCTTTATTACACAGGGTAGACATCCAGACCAAACCCATAAAACCTAAATGAACTCATGGAAGGGGAAGCAACTGTTGTGATGCATCACTCATGGGTAAGTCTGACTTGGCTTCGTGACGCCTCCCCACAATCATATGAGACCAGAAACTCACGTCTAAAAGTTTATTCTTAACCACTCAAACATCCATGACATTGCCGGGACCGGAAACCAAAGCCAGTGGCCCCGAGCGCTGAGACACTCGGCTATTTCAGGTCCCATAGTCATATTTAATTTTTAGGATTGGTTAGTAATCCCTGTTGAACTGATTCCCACACACAGTAGCTTATATTAAAAATAATAAAAATATCTCATTATTTAAATCATCTGAATTTAAGTGAAACTTAATGCTTATTCTTAAGTATCAATATTTCACATTATAGATCACAATTGTTTTTATCTCCTAAGAGAATCGAGGATAGTTCAAAGAGAATCATGAATTATTCTTTTGATCATAAAAATTAACAGGATTTGATAAATAAATCTGAATTTAAATAATTATAAAAAACTGAAATCTGCTCGGAAAGTTTGGCCCGAGAACAATTTGAATAAACTCAGGGAATATGCCAATGTTAAAAATGTATGTGATTGATTGGAATAATACGTAAATGCCACATGAATATAGCAATGTTAAATATTCAAAATTCTCAACAGAAGAAACGTTGAAGAACATATTCAATAAACAAGAAACCAAAAGAAAAGAATATATCAAAGTTTGAAAATTTTAGTCAAATGAAGAATGAAAGTATTCCAAATTCCTCAAGAAACGTTGTCCCATTTAATAGCCTAAAGAATATATCAAAAGTTTGAAAATTCTAGGTATACATGAAGAATGAAGTATGCCAAATTCTACAAGAAACATTATCACGTACAATACCCAAAAGAGAATATATCAAAGTTTGAAAATTCTAGACATAAATGAAGAATGAAGTATTCCAAATACAATAAGAAGCACTATACAGCTCAATAGGCATGGGAAAATGCCAAAAGTGATAAATATGAAACTTCAAAAAGGAAGGAATTGATCAACGCACCACGAGCCATTAGAAATGCAAATATTTAAAACTCCAAGCCAAAACGTGAACAGTGCTTCAAATCTATACTACAAAACACTTTCAAAAAAGCGAAATTTTCCAGAAAATTCCTGAGGATTAACGTTATTCATGAATTATTTCAAGAGTTAAGAGGCACAACCTATTTTTTTTCCGCCAAATTTTGCAAATTTGAATGGAGTTTTATTTCCTTGATGAACTTTTTGGATTGCGGAACGAACCCCTAAAAACAGGACAACATCATGTTCACACATGATAATAAAAAATTATATTAATATTACAAAAAAATGGATGAACCCAAATTATAATTATTATGATTAACAATACTCTTAAAACGTTTCAGATCAGTAAGAATTTTATTTATTAATTTAGTCAAAAAATATAAAAAAATCTCAAATTTTTGTACAATTTTTTTTGTTATTAAAATATTTTTTTAATGAATGTTGCATTTATAAACGTAAAAATATTAAAACAGCTGTTTATTTATACTTATTTTTCTATTAGAATAAACATTTAGCGCACCCTTTGAAAAGCACTGAATTGAAGAAAGAAATTACTAATCAATTATGATATCCAATGCATATACAAAAGAAAATAAATGTTTTCACAGATATAAAACATATGCACGTGTATTGTTAGTATTTCTCAAAACATAATTAAATTTATTAATATGAATATTATATTTATCAACGTAAAATATTACAGCTATTTATTTATACATACATCTTATTTATACACATTCTTTTTTCTTTTAGAATATACACTATTTTATTTCACCTTTTCTCAAGTGATTTTTATTACTTTTTAATAAAACAAACAAATGTTATTGCTTTAGTTAGAAAAACAGGAAACAAGAAGAAAACATACAATCAATAAATCACAACTAACTCTTCTTGGCGCCTCACAGAACAGATGAGTCAGCGTAAATGGAACTTTTCGGTTTAATTATTATTCCGTATCTGCAGACAGTTTCGATAAAACTAATATTTCAGAAAACATAAGATAATCATGACTTTAGAAAATAAAGCAGTATTCTAAAAAGGAAAAACAAACATATTGAAAAAAATTAAAATAAATAATGAATAATGAATTACAATAAAGTCTTCTGTCGACGTAGTCTTCATAAGGATGTGAATACGCTATTCAACAACTCCACTCTGTGAGGTTCATAGGGTCCCAATTATCTACTTGGAGTTCCTCTTTGGGGATAAAGGTATGTCACAACGGTGACCGCCTTTAAAAAGTAGTAAAAGTCAGGACTGTTGACTGTCTTAACTACTGTCGGAAAATTTAGCCGAGTGCCGCGGTGTAGAGTATAGAAGAAGCAAAGATTACTACACTTTAATAAATGTAAGAAAGTAAATTTTATTATACATAAAGGAAGAAAATTAAAACTTTACAAAACCATACTTATGGTTTTAACTTAATCATGATAAAAAAAACATGTTACCTGCAGCCAGCCGACCATCGAGCAAAATTCACTTGATTAACATATCAATTTATACATCCGCGCCCGACGTCACGACCCATTACATGCCTTCAGTATAGGATATCGGATCCTAATGCAAAACGAAAGAGAAATATTTGCATGATTCCCAATACTTTGGGAAACAACTACTCTGAAGTAGAAATTTACAGCACGGATCGTTTTCTCGAACTGGGAATTTCAAGATGGGGGTCAGAAGACAGAAACAAAAGAACTAAGACAAAGGCTTTCTCCCTCAAACCAATAGTTGTCTTGAGGCCGTTTCTTCGATACAGATATCTAGATCTGGGCAAACAGAAATGACAATATAAAATGATCTAGGAGACGAGATGAAGGTGATCGGAGACAGATGAGAAATGATCAAGGGATGGAAAGTCAGTTAAAGTTGCGGAGAAAGAAAATGACGTGTGATGTCAGTTGTAATTTTTTTTTTATTAAAAAAGGGTATTGCATCTCGTGATTTGGACCTGAAGCGAAAGACACTGGATTTATCAGAGCTAACCGCTATTCAAGAGGGGCATTTGATATCGTTTTTTAATTGTCAATAGCCTCACAATTATTGACTGAAAAATCGATGCCGGACCAACCAGACTCAACCGCTATCCAAGATGTGCCCGTAAGTGCATTATATTGCGTCTTATTATATATATATATACTTTTTCCCAAGTGACAAATTATCCGTAAGTCGGTGGTTAAGTTTGAAATTGAATATTTGTTAAACTATTTTTATTTTCTGGAAATTAAGATATTCATATATCTGCAATTTCATATGTTATTTATTTATTATTTTGAAAATATGATGTATCCTTGTAATTAATCAAGAAATTTTATTTATTCAATTTCAATGTTTTTATAATATTATTGATTAAATAATTTATTTGTCGATTAACTGAAATCAGATAACTTAAATCTAGGGGCCTCCATTTTATTTTAATACTGATTATTAATATTTCCTTTTTTTTTTCTTAATTGATATCATTTGTAAATTTTTTTATATATTCAAATAAATTTTATTCTTTTAAAAAAAAAATGTGTGTTCTTTATTTTATGTCCATGTGGTTACCTCTTATTTCACATGATTTTGGAGTAAAACGAATCTGATGGAAATATATAATGTTATGGTATTTTATATGAGTTATAGAATAGGCACAACGCATTGTTTTTCTGACTTATATCTGTTCTGATTTGACTAGTTTTGGTAGGATTTATGTGGAGTTAGCTAATGCGAATCTTTTAGAAAGGGATGTTTTAGTTTAAACGGCTAATGGATGAATTTAATTCTGTTATTTAATTTTTTAAAATTCCATAATACTATAATAGTTACGTACATATTTACACGCATACTCACTCACATTTATACACACACAAAATAAAACCACACATTTATACATAAGGACATGCATATGCACACACATATTCATGTACATGATATGTAAGCACATATACACACACCCATACATACATTTATACACACCATTTATACATACGGACATGCAAATGCATATATATACTCATGTACATGATATTTAAGCACATATACACAAACCCATACAGATGAACATGCTTATACATAGATATGCTCATGAACATGCATGCGCGTGTACATATATTTACATGATCGAGCACAGATACACTCATACGCTTATGTATATACATACGCACATACTCATTCAAGTACATATACATTCTTTCACACACACACGTGCCTGCGAGCTTGATGAACATGATGTTCAACTTCCTTAAATAAGTAAGCTATTTTTGCCTACATATTTTTTCCTTTACCAGTCTTTCATTTTTAACCTTCTTATGCTGTTTCAATTAAATATTTTGTTATTGCTAACAGATAAAATATAACTTGTATTTTTAATATCACTCATGGAAGAACGATTAGGAGGAAAAATTAGTCTTCAATAATGTTTATCATTGTTCGCCACGAATTTTAAGCTGTAAAAACCCAAACATTTACCACAATTCGGAATCAATCTTTTAACTCGTAAAATTAAAAAAAAAAGAACTGCCTCTGTGAATATCATTAAATACAACATACTCAAAATATTTATAACTTGATTATTTGATCTCCGAAATACCTTTTCATCCATTTCTCTTATAATGTTTACTTATAAGTTCAGTATTCAGCTCAAAGTTCAATTTTTGTACAGCCAAAAAGATATTTTTCAGCGCCGATGACTCACGTTTTAGATCGAATTGAGAAACACTTCCTGGTTATTCATTTCAGAAACGAAAAAAAGAACATTCATAATATGCAGAGCGCCACTTGTATTTAGTCTTCCGAACTAAAATCTTGACCGGCGAGCCAATCGCGAATGTATTTTCCTCTTATTAATGATCTATATAGGCGTTGTGATAATAGAATAAAGAAGTGGATGTCTGAGTTGCTTTTGGAAAAACACTAATACAAAATTGGTAAGCATTTTAATTTCGCATGCATTTTTAACGCCATGAAATGTAATGTTTCTTTTTATAATATTTAGCCTTGCTAATGGGTCTAAATGGCCGAGTGTTTAGCTCTCGGTGATACAGGTTTCGGGTTCCGACTGTACCATTGATATTTTGTAGTGATTCGAATCCACTTTAACTGTAGGTCCCTATCTAATAGGATAGTAGAGCGTTGTCTTGAAGTCTAGTCAGTCTTCAGCCCTCATGGTTCCTCGCTGAAGAGAAGCTGCATAGTATCTTCAGCCTTGGATCAGTCGCCTGCGATGGGGTCTCTTGGACCTGGTGTAGGCTTTCCAGCACCAGGGGATTAGTAACAACAACAATAGCCGTCGCTATTTTTTGTGCAGATAATTTTTGCAGTTATAAATAGCATAATCGATTTTTTTTTATTTACAATGGCAAATTATGAACAGTTACAGCAAAAAAGGAACAACGAAAAAAAAAAAAAACATACAACAACAACAACAAAATAATACAACAAAACATGCTGAAACAGAGTTCATTAATCTAACAATAATGCCAAGTTACAGATCTTTTAGCCACTAAAAAGTGTTACCAGGTGCACCACGGGGATGTAGATCTTCTGCGCACCCGCCATAATAGATATAATTAAAAAAAAACAATCTGTGTTTTAATTGCATTTCCTCGAATCATAAAAGATATACTTGCTCGGAGTGTGGAAAGAGGCATCATACTACCCTCCATTTCAATCAGAACTCAATAAACCAATCAATCCAGAGTAGAAAGAAAGAGGTAACGGAAAGTGAACTTTCACCCTCGGCATGTGAGTTAAGGTCAAACATGAGATATGAAAATTAGTCTTTTAACCGCATGGTATACTTCAAGAGGAAAAAATGTTTTGATGAGTACAGCCGTCTGCTGCGTTTCTAATGTGTTTAGACAGTAACTGTATTGAGAAGCTTTTAGTAATACTTCGTTCTCCGTAAAGGGGTGTACTTTATTCGTCAAGCGTTTTGCTATGTGATCTTTTCTCAATTGAGTAATGAACATTGTTCAAGAACGTTGGGCCTCCGTTTTCCATCATCTCCCACGTATTTTTTTCTGGGGTTATTCCTTTTTCACTTTTTGTTTCAAATACTAGTTGTGCTTCATCTGTTCTAATCATCGTTGAACTGTTAAAATGTTGTGAACTATTTGATGTGTAGTATTGTCTATTTCTTTCGTGTTTAAATTTACTCCGTTTATTTTTATTCTTTCGGTTGCTAGAAAGTACAAGCAACGTATATTAAAAGGAATTTTTAAACCGTCGTAGGCAATGATTTCTAGAATTTCGATTTTTAGAGTGGTTCCTTTAAGGGGGATTTCATTTTCACTTGTGCCAAAATGTTTTGTCTGTTACGTTTGAAAAAACCCCAACAACATTTGGATAAGTTGAGATATAGCAGCGTCGGCGTCATGTCACACATCTCAAAGTATCAAGTCAAGTTCCATCATCATTTATGGTCATTCTTAACAGCCGGAACATTAAAATTCAACAGATATATTTTTGGATTAGTGTGGATGTCATCGAAAGCTTTCTTGCTCAACAATGTCGAACGTATTTGCTCAATGGAGCTGAAATCACAAAGTGCGTAGCATCGCATCTCATAGCATACTTGCATCTGAAAGGTCACAAAACAATATGGAATATCTTCTAAAACACATGCGAACTGCGAAAGGTAAGATTACTTGATTAATTACTCAAGCAAATAATTTACAAAATCAAAAATATTCTATTTCTGTTATCAGAGTGCATGACAATGACATAAATGCTTTTTAGATCAAGGGTGGTCAACCCGCGGCTCTCCTTGAACATTTTTACGGCCCATGAGATTTATCATACTTTTACAAAATATATTTTTATAATATTTTTATAAATATATTTATTGTCTCTTGAAGACACCTTAACCAAAATAACACTTCTTACAAAACTCGCGAAGACTTTTGATCCTTTTAGATGGTTGTCAGCCATCACAATCCAGTGAAAATTAATCCTGCAAAAATATGGAAATATCAGTTGCAACGGGATTAAATCGTTCCTCAAAACATTGCATTTGAATGGAAGATATTGCCACAGGACATACTGTTTGTTAAAGACTTCAAAATCTCAAGATACTTCTTGCTTGGTCCGGACAACCAATTTCAATTTCATGGGTTTAGTGATGTCTCAGAAAAAAAGCGTGTGCAACTGTAATTTACTGTCAGCCTGCATCAAATACAGGATTAATAAACATTAAGCTAGTAATAACGAAAACTAAAGTTTCACCACTTAAACCTATTTCACTTCTTCGACTGAAATTTTGTGGGGCAATTTTTTTAATTAAATTGATGGACTTTACTTGTAAAGCATTTAATATCTCTATATTACAATACCATTTTCATACCGATTTCACAATCGTACTTGCCTGGATAATATCTCATGCCAACCGATAAAAACCCTTCGTGGCCAATAGAGCGGCTAAAATCCAGACTTTGTCTTCTCTTACCTAGTAGCATTTTTATTTTCACCAACCTTTAATCCTTCCGATCTCGCTACCCGTGGTGTAGCATCGTCAGCATTACCTACTTCATTGTGGTTGTGTGGTCCAAAATTTCTATGTAAACACATTTTCTTTTCAGTCAGAATCTTATGTACCAGTATTGAATGATACTATGCCTGGAGAACGATATTGTATACAATCAACTACTGCGATCAATCATTTATCAAATTCAAATGATTTATTTGAGAAATATTCCATCTTTTTCTAAACAGACGTGTAACAGCGTATTGTTTAAGGTTTGTTAATAATTACAGAAATTCAAAGGATAAGGAAACTTCTTTGTAAATGCTAGTGAACTTATTAATGCTATAAACGTGTTAATCAAATCAGTGCAATTTACAGAGTTTAATAATGAGATCAATACATTAAAAAGCAAAGCAAACATTATCCTGCAGAAGCAAAATTCTGTCTCTAAATATATTTTTGGATAATTCTGGTATTCTCAGGGTGGACAGTCTTAAACAGGTGTAAAATCTGTGATATATAATTTAAAACGAAAGTTAGGAAAATTAAGTGTTACAAATGAAGAATTGAAAACTGTTATTCAGGTAGAGGATATATTAAACTCCAGACCCCTAACTCAAATGTCAAATGATTTTGATAATTTCGATGTTTTTTCTGGTCATTTTTTATCAGCAGATTCATCAATGTTATACTTATACGAAACGCAACGAGCATAAATGGTAATCGGTTGAGTCGCTGGCAGTTAGCAAATAAGGTAGTTCAAACTGCTTGGAAAACATGGAGAATAGATTATTTAAATACAATCCAACAAAGATCTAAATCAGGGGTGGATTCCAAATGATCTTACGGGCCACTTTGGAAATACATCCTAACTCCGCGAGCCGCATATAAAATTATACTTCCCCCTCCCTATTAGATTTAGACCCACTACAGACATTTTTTGGTGTGAAACGTTGAGACATAATGAGTTATTATTATTGTTTTACTATTATTCTTACATGCAAACACATATAATATAATAATAAGGATACTAAAAGCACATCATTAAGAAATATACAACACTAAAAATGAAATATAAAATACATATAAATATAAACGTAATAAAAAAAAAAAAAATCATTAAAAAGTATTTATTTTACTAGTGCTATATTTGTTTCTTCACTCTTTCACTTAGCTGTTGCAAAACTATCTCAATTTGGGTAATTGATCTCATCGTAATTGGTGGTTTGCCAATTTCATTGTCGAAAAAAAAAAAAAAACTGATTTGCAGGTGTAAGTTGAACCAAAAGCGCTAACAACTTTTGTGCCAGATTTCTCAAATTGGAGAATTTATCTTTGGTGACGTGTTGCTTCATGGATAGCTCCAAGTGCCTGGTGGAAAGTCAGCGTCCAGTAATGTAAACGTCCGTGTGGGGTGAGTTGGCTGAATGGAGAAAGGAATCTAACACCGCCAGTGTGAGTTTGATTTCGGAATATAAGAGACGTGTAGTGTTTTTATACAGTCCACTAGTGCTGTGTGTTTTTATTCCTAGACCATTTTGGTCAGCATCGATCAGAGGATTGGATCAGAATTCTGTGAAGCTGTTGAGGACTAAATTGAAGCAGAGGGAGCAAGTCTTTTTCTAGTAAATTTTGAGAACTTTGAGAACCATTAAAATGGCAGTGTGTATTAACAATTTGAAAAAGGACGAATTCATTAAGTTGGCTTTGGAACTGGACTTAACGGTGGAAGACGATAAAAAAAAAGAATTGAAACTAGAAAGTTAATTCAGGAAAGTGAAGTTTTTAAGACTGAAATAGATCTTGTTAATAGCATAATTGAATTTGTAAAAGAATCCATGGAAGCGGAAAAAAAGGGAACGATCAGAAAGATTGGAGATCGATAAAAAGGATGTTAGTTAAACTTAAACTAAGACAAGAAAAATGAATTGGATTAGAGAACCTTCGGAAGGAAAGGTCGGTTAACTTCAAAACTGAATCTGTAAATGATCTAACTTATTAATTTTAATTAAAAATAAATATGTTTAATTAAAAATGTAAAAACACTGTGTATACCGGTACCTAATAGAGTTGAATCATTCCACTTATTTTTGCCTCTATTTTTTATACTTTTCGATACATTTTTAACTTTAAATACCTTGAGAAGGTATTTAAAGTTAAAAATGTATCCGAAGAGTTAAAATCAAAAATTCTTTTGAATATTTTGGGAGAAAAATCTAACAATTTAATGGTTTATATTTCAGAAGAGAATTTTAAAGATTATGATAATTTAAAAGCAGTTGTACTTAGAGAACTTTCACTTTCGTAAGGCAATAAAATCAGATTCTGAAAGTTACGTGGTGTTTGCTTCGAGACTGAGTGCGATCTTCACTGTTACTGTCAGTTAAGAGGAGTTTCCTTTAAATCGATGTGTGATTTAATTGTATCGGATAGAATATTCATGTCCTTAGAGAAAGAATTAACTACTCATATAGGAACAAAGCAGGGAAAATCTTACTTTAAACCCCAAGAGCTAGGTCGTGAATGCGATATCTTTTTTGTCCTCTAAGAAATCTAGGAGGGAAAACGACTGGAATTTTAGAGGTTTTAATGTCAACAAAAATAAAAGTTTTGCAGAATTAAAACCTAGATTTCAAAATTTGCGGTACAACAAAACGGCTTCGAATATGTTTTATATCTGAGTTAAAGAGTTCCAAGTGCTTTTTGTGAAAATGGAATCACGATTGTCCTAAATTCAATGTCCTATCGGGAATCAAGAGTATCAAAATTTTAAAGGAGCTTAAAGGTTGTTTTAAATGTTTGGCTCAAGAATGTTCGGCAGTTAAGTGTACACACAAAAATTGTTTTGCGGGAAACCACACAACCGATTAATTCATTTTCAAAAAAAAAAAAAAATGAAAATGCAGCAGAAATGAATGTCGATGAGCGATCAGGTGAGAATCACAATAGCTGAAACCCACCTGTTGTTGCTTCTAACTTAAGTCGAAAAGAGCCCAACGCATTACTGAGTACTATTTGATGTTTGTTGTTGTCACTTATCTCACTCGGTAGATATCTAATCTAGACCAAGCCCACGAACCCGTATGGACTCATGGTCGAAGGGGAAGGAAGCGGCTTCTGTTGTGATGGAGCACCCGACTGATGGACTTTTTGCTCAGTGACGCTCTTACAGTCCTATGAGTCCAGGACCTACGGCTTAAAGTGGATTCGAACTTCTACAAACATCCATGGCGCCGTCGGAACCTGTGGCACTCGAATCCGAAACTTGTGGTGCCGAGTGCCAGAGTGCGAGTCACTCGACCATTCAGGCCCATTTGATGTTTAATAAAAGATTATAATTCAGAGTGGAGGGAGGTTAGATGTCTGTTAGACGTGGGAAGTCAGACGTGCTTGATTAGCAGTGAATGTGCAAATAGGTTACAACTTAAAAAAGAAAGGCTAGATACGGAGATTTCTGGCCTAAAGGACTCGAGTATGGTCATTGCTAGAAGAGTTACTGCAACGATCGCCAATAAGGACAAAAGTTTTGAGAAAGATCTGGTTATGTTAGTAGTTAAAAAGATAGCTGACATTATCCTTCACAAATTTCTAGATGTTAAAAGCGATGCCTTAAATGATGTAAAATTAGCAGATATCAAATTTAATATTGTTAAAATAGACTTGCTGTTAGCAGTCGAGCTATTCTACGAATTATTGAGACCCGGACAAATTTTAGTGACAGACCTTAATTTACTTTTGCGAAACTATTTGGATTTGTAGTTAGTAGAAGAGTTAATAAGCCAATGAGAGATAACATTTACTGTGGAATGATTAGAGAAGATCTAAATCAAACATTGAGAAAATTTTTGGAGAATAGAATTGTTTTGGGAACTAGAATCATCAGGTGATAGGGAAAATTCTATAACTGAGGACAAAGTACCAGATACTTCTTATTATGCAACTCATCAGGGCGTTTACAGGCCTAAGATGGAAACCACGAAATTACGAGTATTTAATTATTCCTCTAAGACCATAAATGGAGCTAGCATTGATAGTAGCTCCATTCTCCAGTAGTCAACTCTTATCTCTGATGGAGATAAGAGTTGACCTATCCCGAGGTCGTGGAGTTATACGAGGAGACTGGTGGTGGAGGATGCCATGGCTGTAGAGATAGTGGTTATTCCAGTTGAGATAGACGAGGAGACCGTGGAGGTGAAGAAGAATACCATGGAGGCAGAAGAGTTGGTTACCGTTATGGAGGAGATAGAGGAAGTAGCTATCCTAATGTAGATGCTGGAGAATACAGGAGTTCAATCTACAGGAGTCATTCACCTATGGGTCCGTCCAAGAAACAGAGGTGGATGGTAAAGGAATATGCACTGAACCTCAAATGTCATTGCCGAACCTCAACTGTTCGCATGAGAGTGTACCATCCCTAGCAGTTTGCTGTTTAATAGACTTCAATGGTTTTCAGTTTTTAATTTTAAGAATTCCTCAACTTCTTTTCTGAAAGGAACGCTCATTGTATTGAAGCTTAAGACATCTAAAGTAGTTTATTGGAGTGATTCGATGATTGCTCTTTATTGGCTTAAAATAAGTTATAGAAAGAAAAAAATGAAGTCAATTCCTACTTTTTTTTTCACTCTATTGCAGAAAGTCCTTTATAAATTTTCAATCATTTTTTAAGTTTATCTGGCGCCATCTATTGGCGCCATCTATTGGATACATGCAACTTAAATCTACAAAAAAATAAAATTAATGAATTAAATTTATGTAAGGAATTAATATTTGAAAAACCTCTATTAACATCAAGTGTGATCCGCTACAGGTTAAAAAAATGTATTTGAACTTGAGTGGATGAATAAGAAGTATTTTATTAACGATTGAAAATTTAAACAAGATATATATATAGGGAGAGTGTGAGCTAATAGAAGGAATTAAAAAAAAGAATCAAGTGATTTAAAGACTTTCGTGCGCTACAGAGTGACGAAAATTCATCGATTGGCATCGAGTTCTTGGCTGGAGATCAGTATCTTGATCAACCGATCCATATTTCTAATAAACAGGACAAGTACTTTTCTGAACTGTGAGATTCATCCAGTGTTGGTGAGAACAAATTGTTTATGTTACAAATGACTGTGAACTTTTAAAATCATTTACTGAGTTTAAGTAATAATTATGTAAAAGTTTTACGTATTTAAGCTACAAATTTAGATTTATTAAAAATACTAAGTGGGAACCCTAATTTAAGGTGGAAAATCTATTTATAGAAAAATAGCGCATTAACATGTTATTTGTTTTAAAGTAAAAATTAATGGGTAATTTACCAAGAGATAGAGTTACCTTGAATTATCCATTTAATGTTTCAGGAGTAGATTTCTGTGGACCATTTTTAGTTAAAATTTGTAAACAAAGAAAGAGCATTGTATGTAAAATGTATGTATGTTTATTTGTTTGTTTTGTATTTAAGACAGTGCATATTGAGATTGTTTCTGATTTATCATCCGAGTCCTTTATAGCTGCTGTAAAAAGATTTTTCGCTCATGGAGGGAAATGCTCTAAATTTTATTCTGATAATGCAAAGAATTTTGTAGGTGCAAACAGAGAAATTCAAAAGCTTTATGAATTGGTTATTAATAATAATATTAAGTTATCTTCATATTTATGTGAAGAAAATATTGAATGGAAATTTATTCCCCCTCGAGCTCCAAATTATGGTGGTCTCTGGGAAGCAGCTATTAAATCCTTTAAGTTTCATTTTTTTCTTTAAGTTTCATTTTAGTTAAAGGTGCTAGTTTAAATTAGCAAGAGCTTTTAGCTGTATGTATACAAACTGAAGAAATTTTGAATTCTTGTCCAATTTCTACTGATAGTGATAACTTCGAGGTTTTACCATCAGGGCATTTTTTTGATTAATCGATCCATGAACGATATTTTAGAGCCTAATTTAATTGATTTAAAAGATAATAAGTGGCAAAAAGTAACTAAAATAGTTCAATTAGTGTGGAAAAATAGCACCGTAGTTACTTAGTTGAATTGCAACAAAGAAATAAATGGGTATTTGAAAAAGACAATGTAAACATTGAAGATTTAGAGCTATTGGTTGATGATAATTTACCTACTTACAAATGGTGTCTAGGCAGAATAATTGATATTTATTATGGTGTAGATAATAAAAATCAGAGTCCTTAATGTCCCAGAGTGGAATTTTTAAGAGACCAGTATCAAAAGTGTGCATTTTGTCTATACCAAAGTAATTTCTTTTAGAGACTTTTGTTTATATCCATAGTGTTATGTTTGCAATTTGTTTATATTTAGTACAATGTATACATATATTAATTTTTCCAATGATTTTATTGTATATTTAGAATTGTTAATGTTTGTATGTTAGAATGTATGTTATTGAATATTTTGTGAATATAGCTCAAGTGTTATGAAAATCTGCCGGTAAACTCCCTTCAACTCCAAGAAGAGGATGACTCATAAAGCAATTGACAACTGAACTCTGACTTTCACTGAATCATGGACACTGTGTCTTACTCCCTATAGGACTATCAACATTCACTGCTGTAAGAGCATAGTGACCCCTAATTGAAATAGACTACATTTATCATTAGCACTCGCATTAATTTGTGGACTTTTTGCTAATAGACTTTTTTCTATTTGGACTTTTGCACTTTAGGACTAATTTTACTAATTTTATTCAACATCAAAACAAACCATATTCCAATTCTTTGTGTAACACAATTTGTCTTTTTCAATTCTTTCTATTAGCTCACACTCTCCCTATATATATATCTTGTTCAAATTTTCAATCGTTATTAAAATACTTTTTATTCATCCACTCAACTTCAAATGCATTTTTTTTTTAACTTGTAGTGGATGACACTGGATGTTAATACAGTTTTTTCAAATATTAATTCAGTAATTAAATTTAATTAATTAATTTTAGTTTTTTTTTTTTTTTTTTATTTAAGTTGTATGTATCTACCAATAGATGGCGAAAGATAAACTTAAAAAACCGAATGAAAATTATTTATAAAAGACTTTCTGCAATAGAGTGAAAAAAAGTAGGAATTGACTTTTAAATTTTTTTTTTTATTACTTGTTCTGTAAATATTTAACCCGGAATCGTTTCATTTTTTGTAACACAGTTTGTAACTTGTTTTGAATTTTGTTTTATTCTTAATGAATATGTCTTAGTCTGATCTTCTGGTATCTGAGTGAGTCTATTGTTGCGCCATCGTGATATCGTAAGGCCAGGTCGGTCTCAATTTTAGAATTCGCAAGAATATTATTCTAAAATGAAAGTTAATTTTTCTCATTATTTCGTCAGTTCATTTTTGAATATATGGATGCTCACATAATGCATTTTTTTAATACATTGGTATTCACTACTTTGGCCATTATAAAATAAATGTATTTTGTCAAAGTGTGATAAATCTCACGGGCCGGAAAAATGGTCAAGGGGTGGCCACCCCTGATCTAAATAGGCGATTGAAGAAGATAATATTTATGTAGGTACCCTGGCAATTGTGAAAGAAGATTTTTTACCAGTTTGTAAACGACCCTTAGCTAGAGTAGTGGAAGTGTATTGTGGTTCTGATAACAAGGTAAGAACCTATAAAATTAAAATTAATTTAGGAGAATTAAAGAGGACTATTACTATATTACCTATTAATCAAAATTAATCTCTCATTTTATTAATATTTTTTTGTTGTAAAAAATATGTATGAGAATTTTACTTTTAGAAATTTACTTGTTGTTTACTTGTTTTTACTTGTTAGATTAGAGCTCATTCAATTCCTACTATTAAGTCACACTCTCTCTATATATATCTTGTTTAAATTTTCAATCGTTATTAAAATACTTTTTATTCATCCACTCAAGTTCAAATGCATTTTTGAAGTTGCAGTGGATGACACTTGTTGTTAAAACCTTTTTTTTAAATATTAATTCATTAATTAAATTTAATTAATTAATTATAGTTTTTAGAGATTTAAGTTGCATATTTAAGTTACCAATAGATGACGCCAGATGTATGAGGAAAATTTCAACTTTATTTATTAAGAACTTTCTGCAATATAGTGAAAAAAAGTAGGAATTGACTTAAAAATGTTTTTATATTACTTGCTTATTGTGTTTATTTGTGATACTTTCAATTGTATTTTTGGTTACTTTAATTTGTTTTGATACGTACTGTGGAATTTTGTACTGGAGTTTTAGACAATTACTGTAATACTTGAATGTTTGTATACATTACAAGACCAGGGGTATATGTTTGTGCAAGCAAGCCCACGTGTAAAAGTGCTACGGGAAACCCCGAGTTGAAGCAGAGCGGGGTGCATGTAAAAACAGAGAAATAGTGGGGTGTAACCATCCTTGAGTGTGACGGATGCCAAAAAAAATATGAAACTTTTACAGACAACATCTTGTAGTTTTGAATTAAATTCGTGTGAAAGATTTATCGAACAATTAACATGATAAAATTCAATAAATTAAAATTTAAGTATAAGAACTGAAGTTTGTTTTACAAAATAATTTGTGCTACTAAAAATCATTGATTAATTCTTAAAATAAGAATTTAAAATAAAGAATTTTGTT
The DNA here is from genome assembly GCA_021605095.1 of Caerostris extrusa. NCBI lineage: Eukaryota > Metazoa > Arthropoda > Arachnida > Araneae > Araneidae > Caerostris > Caerostris extrusa. The sequence goes on along the minus strand of BPLR01021714.1, from coordinate 47,235 downwards.
TGGTATTTTCTGTTAAAGATGTAAAGATTTCAGTTGCTAAAAACAAGTGTTTAATTAATTTTGTGATATTTGTTTTGTATATTTATGTTTCTTATTTACAAAAATTTCGAAATCATTGCATAATATTTCTTTTACAGTTATTTCCATTTTTGTTCTCCGACAACATTAAGTATTGATTATGAATTATCTCACAAAAAATTAGAACTTTGAAAGAAAAAAAATACGTGAAAAAATATCATGCAGAATTATGTCCTTTATTGTTACAACATTTCAATACAGAAAAAGAAAAATTATCCATAGTTAAACATTAATATATATTGTAACATAAGGGAAAATCAACTGACTTAACCCATAACAGCTTGTAAAGATTGACCAACTGCGGCTGCAGATGAGGCCACCGAACCCAGATTTATTTGTCCGACACTTGAAGAACCGAGGATATGTATCAAAGATGAAATAATTTCCAACAAGACTTGCACCAATACTTCGCTTGAAGACGCACCAGGCGACGACGCGCTTACTTGTGAGTAAAGGTTCGAAATGACAGAAGGCAGGACACTTGTATTTAAAACACCACCAGCTACAAGAGAAGAGGCGGCAGTCGAGATTCTTGAAGATGCTTCCGCAGAACTGAGACGAGTTGTAGTAGAAGAAACAGTTGAAACTACACCTGCACCTGAACCAACTCCAACACTGTAACCTCCAAATCCGCCTCCGTAGCTACCGCCAGCTCCAGCAGCAGCTGCAGCACCGGCTCCAGCACCAGCACCACCGCTGTAACCTCCATAGCCACCACCAGCACCTGCGCCAGCTCCTGCAGCAGCGGCCGCGCCTGCAACTGCAACGGTTCCACCTCCGTATCCTCCACCATATCCAGCGCCTGCACCTGCACCAGCACTAGCACCAGCGCCTGCTCCAGCTCCACCACCGTATCCACCTGCACCTCCGGCTCCCGCAGCAGCTGCAGCGCCTGCTCCTGCTCCAGCTCCACCACCGTATCCTCCTCCATATCCACCTGCTCCACCTGCTCCAGCGCCTGCTCCGCCGCCGTAACCTCCACGTCCTCCAGCGCCTCCAGCGCCTGCACCTGCACCTGCTCCTGCTCCAGCTCCACCGCCGTATCCTCCACCGTATCCACCTGCACCTCCTGCTCCTGCTCCCGCAGCAGCTGCAGCTGCAGCTCCAGCACCAGCTCCGCCACCGTAACCTCCACGTCCTCCAGCACCTCCAGCGCCTGCACCGGCACCTGCGCCTGCTCCAGCTCCACCGCCGTATCCTCCACCGTATCCACCTGCACCTCCTGCTCCTGCTGCCGCAGAAGCTGCAGCTGCAGCTGCAGCTCCAGCACCAGCTCCACCACCGTAACCTCCACGTCCGCCAGCTCCTCCAACGCCTGCAGCTGCACCGGCCCCTGCGCCTGCTCCAGCTCCAGCTCCACCACCGTATCCACCAGCACCACCTGCACCTGCTCCTGCTCCAGCAGCCGCTGCAGCACCTGCTCCTGCTCCTGCTCCACCACCGTATCCTCCTCCATATCCACCTGCTCCACCTGCTCCTGCTCCCGCAGCAGCTGCAGCTGCAGCTCCAGCTCCAGCACCGCCTCCGTAACCTCCACGTCCGCCAGCACCTCCAGCACCTGCACCTGCACCGGCCCCTGCTCCTGCTCCGGCTCCACCACCGTATCCTCCACCATATCCACCTGCTCCTGCTCCCGCAGCAGCTGCAGCTGCAGCTCCAGCACCAGCTCCGCCACCGTAACCTCCACGTCCGCCAGCACCTCCAGTGCCTGCACCTGCGCCTGCTCCAGCTCCACCACCGTATCCACCTGCTCCACCTGCTCCTGCTCCCGCAGCAGCTGCAGCGGCAGCTCCAGCACCAGCTCCACCACCATAACCTCCACGTCCGCCGGCACCTCCAGTGCCTGCACCAGCTCCTGCTCCAGCTCCGCCACCGTATCCACCAGCTCCACCTGCTCCTGCTCCCGCAGCAGCTGCAGCGGCAGCTCCAGCACCAGCTCCACCACCGTAACCTCCACGTCCGCCAGCACCTCCAGCGCCTGCACCTGCACCCGCTCCTGCTCCAGCTCCACCGCCGTATCCTCCTGCTCCTGCTCCCGCAGCAGCTGCAGCTGCAGCTCCAGCACCAGCTCCGCCACCGTAACCTCCACGTCCTCCAGCGCCACCAGCGCCTGCACCTGCACCTGCGCCTGCTCCAGCTCCACCGCCGTATCCTCCACCGTATCCACCTGCACCTCCTGCTCCTGCTCCCGCAGCAGCTGCAGCTGCAGCTCCAGAACCAGCTCCGCCACCATAACCTCCACGTCCTCCAGCTCCTCCAGCACCTGCACCGGCACCTGCGCCTGCTCCAGCTCCACCGCCGTATCCTCCACCGTAGCCACCTGCACCTCCTGCTCCTGCTCCCGCAGCAGCTGCAGCTGCAGCTCCAGCACCAGCTCCGCCACCGTAACCTCCACGTCCTCCAGCACCTCCAGCGCCTGCACCTGCACCGGCACCTGCGCCTGCTCCAGCTCCACCACCGTATCCTCCACCGTATCCACCTGCACCTCCTGCTCCTGCTCCCGCAGCAGCTGCAGCTGCAGCTCCAGCACCAGCACCACCACCGTAACCTCCACGTCCGCCGGCACCTCCAGCGCCTGCACCAGCCGCTGCGCCAGCTCCTGCTCCAGCTCCACTACCGTATCCTCCACCGTATCCACCTGCTCCACCAGCTCCTGCTCCCGCAGCAGCTGCAGCTGCAGCTCCAGCACCAGCTCCGCCACCGTAACCTCCACGTCCTCCAGCACCTCCAGCGCCTGCTCCAGCTCCACCGCCGTATCCTCCACCGTATCCACCTGCACCTCCTGCTCCTGCTCCCGCAGCAGCTGCAGCTGCAGCTCCAGCACCAGCTCCGCCACCGTAACCTCCACGTCCTCCAGCACCTCCAGCGCCTGCACCTGCACCGGCACCTGCGCCTGCTCCAGCTCCACCACCGTATCCTCCACCGTAGCCACCTGCACCTCCTGCTCCTGCTCCTGCAGCAGCTGCAGCTGCAGCTCCAGCACCAGCTCCTCCACCGTAACCACGCCCGCCAGCAGCTCCAGCGCCTGCACCAGCACCAGCTGCTGCGCCAGCTCCTGCTCCAGCTCCACCACTGTATCCTCCACCGTATCCACCTGCTCCACCTGCTCCTGCTCCCGCAGCTGCTGCAGCTGCAGCTCCAGCACCAGCTCCGCCACCGTAACCTCCACGTCCTCCAGCACCTCCAGCGCCTGCACCTGCACCGGCACCTGCGCCTGCTCCAGCTCCACCACCGTATCCTCCACCGTAGCCACCTGCACCTCCTGCTCCTGCTCCTGCAGCAGCTGCAGCTGCAGCTCCAGCACCAGCACCACCACCGTAACCTCCACGTCCGCCGGCACCTCCAGCGCCTGCACCAGCCGCTACGCCAGCTCCTGCTCCAGCTCCACTACCGTATCCTCCACCGTATCCACCTGCTCCACCAGCTCCTGCTCCCGCAGCAGCTCCAGCTGCAGCTCCAGCACCAGCTCCGCCACCGTAACCTCCACGTCCTCCAGCGCCTCCAGCGCCTGCACCTGCTCCTGCTCCAGCTCCACCGCCGTATCCTCCACCGTATCCACCTGCCCCTCCTGCTCCTGCTCCCGCAGCAGCTGCAGCTGCTGCGCCAGCTCCTGCTCCAGCTCCACCACTGTATCCTCCACCGTATCCACCTGCTCCACCAGCTCCTGCTCCCGCAGCAGCTCCAGCTGCAGCTCCAGCGCCAGCTCCGCCGCCGTAACCTCCACGTCCGCCAGCACCTCCAGCGCTTGCACCGGCACCTGCGCCTGCTCCTGCACCTGCTCCAGCTCCACCACCGTAACCTCCACCGTATCCACCTGCTCCACCTGCTCCTGCTCCTGCAGCCGCTGCAGCTGCAGCTCCAGCACCAGTTCCACCACCGTAACCTCCACGTCCTCCAGCACCTCCAGCGCCTGCACCTGCACCGGCACCTGCGCCTGCTCCAGCTCCACCGCCGTATCCTCCACCGTATCCACCTGCACCTCCTGCTCCTGCTCCCGCAGCAGCTGCTGCTGCAGCTCCAGAACCAGCTCCGCCACCATAACCTCCACGTCCTCCAGCTCCTCCAGCACCTGCACCTGCACCTGCGCCTGCTCCAGCTCCACCTCCGTATCCTACGCCGTAGCCACCTGCACCTCCTGCTCCTGCTCCCGTAGCAGCGGCTGCTGCAGCTCCAGCACCAGCTACGCCGCCGTAACCTCCACGTCCTCCAGCACCTCCAGCGCCTGCACCTGCTCCAGCTCCACCGCCGTATCCTCCACCGTATCCACCTGCACCTCCTGCTCCTGCTCCCGCAGCAGCTGCAGCTGCAGCTCCAGCACCAGCTCCGCCACCGTAACCTCCACGTCCTCCAGCACCTCCAGCGCCTGCACCTGCGCCAGCACCTGCGCCTGCTCCAGCTCCACCACCGTATCCTCCACCGTAGCCACCTGCACCTCCTGCTCCTGCTCCCGCAGCAGCGGCTGCTGCAGCTCCAGCACCAGCTACGCCGCCGTAACCTCCACGTCCTCCAGCACCTCCAGCGCCTGCACCTGCACCGGCACCTGCGCCTGCTCCAGCTCCACCGCCGTATCCTCCACCGTATCCACCTGCACCTCCTGCTCCTGCTCCCGCAGCCGCTGCAGCTGCAGCTCCAGCACCAGCTCCGCCACCGTAACCTCCACGTCCTCCAGCACCTCCAGCGCCTGCACCTGCGCCTGCGCCAGCACCTGCGCCTGCTCCAGCTCCACCACCGTATCCTCCACCGTATCCACCTGCACCTCCTGCTCCTGCTCCCGCAGCAGCTGCAGCTGCAGCTCCAGCACCAGCTCCGCCACCGTAACCTCCACGTCCTCCAGCACCTCCAGCGCCTGCACCTGCGCCAGCACCTGCGCCTGCTCCAGCTCCACCACCGTATCCTCCACCGTAGCCACCTGCACCTCCTGCTCCTGCTCCCGTAGCAGCGGCTGCTGCAGCTCCAGCACCAGCTACGCCGCCGTAACCTCCACGTCCTCCAGCACCTCCAGCGCCTGCACCAGCACCGGCGGCTGCGCCTGCGCCTGCTCCTGCTCCAGCTACACCACCGTATCCTCCACTGTATCCTCCTGCTCCTGCTCCCGCAGCCGCTGCAGCTGCAGCTCCAGCACCAGCTCCGCCATCGTAACCTCCACGTCCTCCAGCACCTCCAGCGCCTGCACCTGCACCGGCACCTGCGCCTGCTCCAGCTCCACCGCCGTATCCTCCACCGTATCCACCTGCACCTCCTGCTCCTGCTCCCGCAGCGGCTGCAGCTCCAGCGCCAGCTCCGCCGCCGTAACCTCCACGTCCTCCAACACCTCCAGCGCCAGCACCTGCACCGGCACCTGCGCCTGCTCCAACTCCACCGCCGTATCCTCCACCATATCCACCTGCACTTCCAGCTCCAGCAGCAGCTGCAGCTGCAGCTGCAGCACCAGCTCCGCCACCGTAACCTCCACGTCCGCCAGCACCTCCAGCGCCTGCACCTGCACCGGCACCTGCGCCTGCTCCGTAACCTGCACCTCCGCCATAACCTCCAAGTCCTCCAGCTCCTGCTCCTGCTCCAGCACCTGCAGCTACAGCACCTGCACCGGCTCCGGCACCGTATCCTCCACGTCCACCTGCTCCTCCAGCTCCTGCTCCTGCTCCAGCACCTGCACCTGCTCCAGCTCCAGCGGTAAGGAATGCCGATGGTCCATACGTTGTTATTGTCTGAGTTACAGATGTTGCTGCACTTGAGGCTGCTGATGAAGCGTTACTTTCAGTTATAACACCCCTATTAGCTAATATATCTCCCAATGCTGAGGATAGTGACGATGCGTAGGCTGCGGCATTACCCATAGCATTTATTGTTTGAGCATATGCAGCCAGCTGTGCCTGTATATTGTTGACAGTATTTGCATCCAGTCCGAGTTGGTTTCCCACACTTGTTGCAACACTGGACGCTACGCTTGCGGCCTGATTAGTTGTGGTGGTTTGGCTGACCATTGTTACGAAATCATTGGAGTTGAGCAAGTTACTGGCGAGAGACTGAGCGAAAGCATTTCCAGCAGCTGTACTTGCCCCTGATCCGACCCCATATCCTGCAGCTCCTGCACCAGCACCTCCATAGCCACTACCAGCTCCGCCTCCATATCCTCCTATTTGTGAATTTTCAAATGTCTATTTTTAATTCATTGTTTTAAAAATATGCTCTAATGATAACGAGAAAGCAGCGAAATTCTTCCAAAGATGTAAATCGAAATATTTCCCTTGTTCATTCAGCTACATTTTAGTTATTTACAATAGATATTACATCATTTTATCTCATTGTAAATATATTGCAAAGAATTAAGGTGTGTAATGCATTTAAATAAAATAATGTTATCATATATTGATTTCTGCACATTAAGCATTAAAGCATATATAAATAAAATATAAAATCTCAGTAAGTTTAATTTTAGACTATATAGTATTATTTTAGTTCTTCAGAATTTAAACTATTATAAGTGAATTTTATAGTAAAGTCACACAGAATTTATTTAATAATTTACTAAACAGTTTGCAATCAATTTTTGCATAAAGCCTATAATTAGTGCCAAAAAATAAATGTGTTCTATAAAATGTGACTATATTCTTTTACGAAAAGAAGGAAACAAATATAAAGAATATAAACAAATTAAATAATTATTTGAAACTTTGAAATAGAGGCTAAATATTTCAAAAACTCAGTCACAATTTGTTCTACATAATTCGGCATTGATATGTAACTAATGAAAAATTAACGAATTTTTACAAATTAATATGAATTATTATTCATTGGTAACAGCAAATTAATTATTAACTATAATCTACTATAATTAACAAAGCGACGAAATTAACAACGAAATAAAATAATTATTATGCATTAAAGTTCTGTAATAATGCAACAAAATGAATTATATATTTAAACCTTTACAGAATGCAAAACAGTATTTATTGAATTTTTAACACCAATTACAAATTAAATTAAATTTTAACATTAAAATTAGATTATTATTTAACATATTATTAACTAAATAAATTCAAAAATAATTTTATTAATAATTTTAAAAACTGCTTTCATATTTGCAGTTATTAAAAATTGAGCAAGTTACTGGCGAGAGACTGAGCGAAAGCATTTCCAGCAGCTGTACTTGCCCCTGATCCGACCCCATATCCTGCAGCTCCTGCACCAGCACCTCCATAGCCACTACCAGCTCCGCCTCCATATCCTCCAAGTCCGCCTGCACCGCCAGCTCCTGCTCCAGCACCGGCACCAGCTCCTGCTCCTGAACCTGCTCCACCACCATAACCTCCTAGTCCTCCAGCGCCACCCGCACCGGCACCTGCTCCAGCAGCAGCTGCAGCACCGGCGCCTGCACCAGCTCCACCACCATAACCTCCGTAACCAGCACCTGCACCTGCGCCAGCTCCTGCAGCAGCTGCAGCACCAGCACCTGCACCGGCTCCACCTCCATATCCTCCAAGTCCGCCTGCACCGCCAGCTCCTGCTCCAGCACCGGCGCCTGCTCCTGAACCGGCTCCTCCTCCATAACCTCCAAGTCCTCCAGCACCACCTGCTCCTGCACCTGCTCCAGCAGCAGCTGCAGCACCTGCACCGGCTCCACCTCCATATCCTCCAAGTCCACCTGCACCTCCAGCTCCTGCTCCAGCACCGGCACCAGCTCCTGCTCCTGAACCTGCTCCACCACCATAACCTCCTATTCCTCCAGCGCCACCCGCACCGGCACCTGCTCCAGCAGCAGCTGCAGCACCGGCGCCTGCACCAGCTCCACCACCATAACCTCCGTAACCACCACCTGCACCTGCGCCAGCTCCTGCAGCAGCTGCAGCACCAGCACCTGCACCGGCTCCACCTCCATATCCTCCAAGTCCGCCTGCACCGCCAGCTCCTGCTCCAGCACCGGCGCCTGCTCCTGAACCGGCTCCTCCTCCATAACCTCCAAGTCCTCCAGCACCACCTGCTCCTGCACCTGCTCCAGCAGCAGCTGCAGCACCTGCACCGGCTCCACCTCCATATCCTCCAAGTCCACCTGCACCTCCAGCTCCTGCTCCAGCACCGGCACCAGCTCCTGCTCCTGAACCTGCTCCACCACCATAACCTCCTATTCCTCCAGCGCCACCCGCACCGGCACCTGCTCCAGCAGCAGCTGCAGCACCGGCGCCTGCACCAGCTCCACCACCATAACCTCCGTAACCACCACCTGCACCTGCGCCAGCTCCTGCAGCAGCTGCAGAACCAGCACCTGCACCGGCTCCACCTCCATATCCTCCAAGTCCGCCTGCACCGCCAACTCCTGCTCCAGCACCGGCACCTGCTCCTGCTCCTGAACCAGCTCCACCACCATAACCTCCTTGTCCTCCAGCGCCTCCCGCACCGGCACCTGCTCCAGCAGCAGCTGCCGCACCAGCGCCTGCACCAGCTCCACCACCGTAACCTCCGTAACCACCACCTGCTCCTGCGCCAGCTCCTGCTGCAGCTGCAGCACCAGCACCTGCACCGGCTCCACCACCATATCCTCTACGTCCTCCGGCACCAGCAGCACCGGCTCCTGCAGCAGCTGCAGCACCAGCAGCTGCACCGGCTCCACCTCCGTAACCTCCGTAGCCACCACCTGCCCCTGCGCCAGCTGCTGCGGCAGCTGCAGCACCTGCTCCGGCACCACCACCATATCCTCCAAGTCCACCTGCACCTCCAGCTCCTGCACCAGCACCGGCACCAGCTCCTGCTCCTGAACCTGCTCCACCACCATAACCTCCTAGTCCTCCAGCGCCACCTGCACCGGCACCTGCTCCAGCAGCAGCTGCAGCACCTGCTCCGGCACCACCACCATATCCTCCAAGTCCACCTGCACCTCCAGCTCCTGCTCCAGCACCGGCACCAGCTCCTGCTCCTGAACCTGCTCCACCACCATAACCTCCTAGTCCTCCAGCGCCACCTGCACCGGCACCTGCTCCAGCAGCAGCTGCAGCACCGGCGCCTGCACCAGTTCCACCACCGTAACCTCCGTAGCCACCACCTGCTCCTGCGCCAGCTGCTGCGGCAGCTGCAGCACCTGCACCGGCACCACCACCATATCCTCCAAGTCCACCTGCACCTCCAGCTCCTGCTCCAGCACCGGCACCAGCTCCTGCTCCTGAACCTGCTCCACCACCATAACCTCCTTGTCCTCCAGCGCCACCTGCACCGGCACCTGCTCCAGCAGCAGCTGCAGCACCGGCGCCTGCACCAGCTCCACCACCGTAACCTCCGAAACCAAGACCAGCACCTGCGCCAGCTCCTGCAGCAGCTGCAGCACCAGCACCTGCACCGGCTCCACCACCATATCCTCCACGTCCTCCTGCACTGGCAGCTCCGGCTCCTGCAGCAGCTGCAGCACCAGCACCTGCACCGGCTCCACCTCCATATCCTCCAAGTCCGCCTGCACCGCCAGCTCCTGCTCCAGCACCGGCACCTGCTCCTGCTCCTGAACCAGCTCCACCACCATAACCTCCTTGTCCTCCAGCAGCCGCTGCAGCACCGGCTCCTGCACCAGCTCCACCACCGTAGCCTCCGAAACCGCCACCTGCACCTGCGCCAGCTCCTGCAGCAGCTGCCGCACCAGCACCTGCACCGGCTTCACCTCCATATCCTCCAAGTCCGCCTGCACCGCCAGCTCCTGCTCCAGCACCGGCACCAGCTCCTGCTCCTGAACCTGCTCCACCACCATACCCTCCTAGTCCTCCAGCGCCTTCCGCACCGGCACCTGCTCCAGCAGCAGCTGCAGCACCAGCGCCTGCACCAGCTCCACCACCGTCAACCACCCCTGCAGCAGCTGCAGCACCAGCACCTGCACCGGCTCCACCTCCATATCCTCCAAGTCCGCCTGCAACGCCAGCTCCTGCTCCAGCACCGGCACCAGCTCCTGCTCCTGAACCTGCTCCACCACCATAACCTCCTATTCCTCCAGCGCCTCCCGCACCGGCACCTGCTCCAGCAGCAGCTGCAGCACCAGCGCCTGCACCAGCTCCACCACCGTAACCTCCGTAACCACCGCCTGCACCTGCGCCAGCTCCTGCAGCAGCTGCAGCACCAACACCTGCACCGGCTCCACCTCCATATCCTCCAAGTCCGCCTGCACCGCCAGCTCCTGCTCCAGCACCGGCACCTGCTCCTGCTCCTGAACCAGCTCCACCACCATAACCTCCTTGTCCTCCAGCGCCTCCCGCACCGGCACCTGCTCCAGCAGCAGCTGCCGCACCAGCGCCTGCACCAGCTCCACCACCGTAACCTCTATAACCACCACCTGCACCTGCGCCAGCTCCTGCAGCAGCTGCAGCACCAGCACCTGCACCGGCTCCACCTCCATATCCTCCAAGTCCGCCTGCACCGCCAGCTCCTGCTCCAGCACCGGCGCCTGCTCCTGAACCAGCTCCACCACCATAACCTCCTCGTCCTCCAGCGCCACCAGCAGCGGCACCTGCTCCAGCCGCAGCTGCAGCACCGGCTCCTGCCCCAGCACCACCACCGTAACCTCTATAACCACCACCTGCACCTGCGCCAGCTCCTGCAGCAGCTGCAGCACCAGCACCTGCACCGGCTCCACCTCCATTTCCTCCAAATCCGCCTGCACCGCCAGCTCCTGCTCCAGCACCGGCGCCTGCTCCTGAACCAGCTCCACCACCATAACCTCCTTGTCCTCCAGCGCCTCCCGCACCGGCACCTGCTCCAGCAGCAGCTGCAGCACCAGCGCCTGCACCAGCTCCACCACCGTAACCACCACCTGCACCAGCACCAGCTCCTGCAGCAGCTGCAGCACCAGCACCTGCACCGGCTCCACCTCCATATCCTCCAAGTCCGCCTGCACCGCCAGCTCCTGCTCCAGCACCGGCACCTGCTCCTGCTCCTGAACCAGCTCCACCACCATAACCTCCTCGTCCTCCAGCGCCACCAGCACCGGCACCTGCTCCAGCAGCAGCTGCAGCACCGGCTCCTGCACCAGCTCCACCACCGTAACCTCCGTAACCGCCACCTGCACCTGCGCCAGCTCCTGCAGCAGCTGCAGCACCAGCACCTGCACCAGCTCCTCCTCCATATCCTCCAAGTCCGCCTGCACCGCCAGCTCCTGCTCCAGCAGCTGCTCCAGCTGCAGCACCAGCACCTGCTCCTGCACCAGCGCCACTACCATAACTTCCAAGTCCTCCTGAGCCACCTGCGCCTGCTCCAGCAGCAGCTGCAGCACCTGCACCTGCACCAGCGCCACCACTGTAACCTCCAAATCCTCCTGCGCCAGCTCCTGCAGCAGCTGCTCCGGCGGCAGCTCCGGAAAATCCAACATTTGATGGTCCTGTGCTGTAAGATGTGCTGTAGGCTCCTGCTGAAGCCGATGCCGAAGCGCTTGCGGCTGCTTCATTGGCAGAGGCTTGGGCGAACATGTTCAAAAGACCAGATATTTCTTGAATGAATATCGGATCAACTGTTCCTGTCGTCTGCAGGAATGCTTGGCTCATCGAGTCAATTATCGCCCCTGTTTTCACACTTACAGGTGCGCCTGTCTGATCCGCCAGGGCTATTTCAGCAACAGAAGAGGCGAAGGCCATGTTCAGTGCTTGCAGTTTGTTTTTCGAGTTTCTGCCACCATTCTTTTCAATAGCGGATGTTATGGTGTCACTGATTGACGATATATCATCCATCTGGTCTGGGGCGAGTATGTTTTGCCCAGCGAGGGCAGATACGAAAGATGCCATGAAAGTTTCAGCTTTCTGGGAGTTTTCCCAAATGCTGGCACCCAGAGCCGGGAAGCTCTGAGCACAAACGATGAGGAAAAGTAGGGATAATCGAGTAAACAACTTCATATTGAATTCAGTTGACTGATCTCCAGTGAGTGATTTTGGGAGGTAAAAGGAGGAGCTTTTATATGCAGAAAATCGTGATCCACCTCCGTCCATTCGTGATAAGTATTCGTGATACGTCCGTCCACTGCGTCGTATTCTGTTTGAACAGATGCTTCATGCGTCAGTGTAAAATTTTGTTTTCAATATTGTGTTGACCTCAGATTTCTGCCAATATTTTTTTTATTAATTTTATTGAAAATTATTTCAGGTTTCTTATTCATTATTCATTATTCTTTTCATTAGTAAATTTCTGTTGCAAAATTAACACTAATTTTTTTTTTTCGATATTTGAGTAAATTTCCCTTGCATATATTTAACATATATATTTGAGTTTGAGAAATTTATTTCAAATTCTTTCAAACTTATTAAGATTAGCGTATTAAAAAAATATTAAAATTAGCGTATTAAAATTTTAAGAAATATCTCGTTGTTCGTTGGCTTCTACCTTTCTTTTTATCGCATTGCGCATTATTTTACAAGATTCAGCATTTTGTATAAAGGAATATTTTTTTAATGAAAGGAAAAACAAGTAATATAAAAAAAAAGTTTTTTTTAAGTCAATTCCTACTTTTTTTCACTCTATTGCAGAAAGTATTCATTTTTTTTAAGTTTATCTGGCGCCCTCTATTGGTAGATATATGCAACTTAAATCTAAAAAAATAAAATTAATGAATTAAATTTAGTTAATGGATTAATAATTGAAAAACTGTATTAACATCCAGTGTCCTCCACTACAAGTTCAAAAAAATGTATTTGAACTCGAGTGGATGAATAAAAAGTGTTTTATGAACGATTGGAAATTTGAACAAGATATATATAGGGAGAGTGTGAGCTAATAGAAGGAATTGAAAAAATGTCTATAGTTTGTTTAAATGAGGATACATAAATTTATAGGGCACGCTGAGTTAAGATGCATTTCCAAAGTGGTCCGCAAGATCATTTGGGTTGCCCCCCCCCCCCCTGTTTTAAGAGATATATCTGCAATTAAGATAAACATGATGAAAATACATTGTATCGAATCTCAAGAGATTAGTTTCATGAATTATCATCCATTCAGATTCCCGATATCTACAGCACCAGATTTTGTGCTTACGCAGAGTTCAAAGATCTTGCAACGAAGTAGAAAGAGTCATGGAGTCCATGAAGACATGGAGGTCAGAACAGCCACCCAAAAAAAAAAAAAAAAATTCGAAACCAAACAGCGTTCCTTAATTTATTACATAATCTACGATTGGAAGTGCGTTGTACCTTGCTTTATCCGAATCATACTCCAAAGTAAAAGGAGACTTTTCTCAGTGACTCTGAAAAGACTAATTTGTACCTATATCAAATGACATTCGCAATAAGGTATTTCCATGAGAATGATTAATTTGTCTACGAATTGATTATGGAAAGGATTTTTTTCCTACATCAAACTGTAGCGGGTATCCGCCATTAAAACTCTAGCAACCCAATAAAATTTATTCTTAGTTAAAGTTGTCAGAGTTAAAAGTCATAAAATCAAGTGCAATGCATGTTGTCAAATGTAAACCGAACGAGTACATAGGACATACATCATTGGTAGCTGTACCAAGGCGGTGCAAGTGTTTATTAAAAAATCGTGTCCTGTCGGGAGTCGGAAATGTGCTGCAAAAACTGCACGGGGCGGGGAAACAAGTATATTCCCCGTTTTATTAGTTGAAAGGAGTTTGTAAGTTTGTTTTACGAGTCTGTCTGTTTTCTTCTTTACCCCAGAACTAAATTTATGAAAGGACAAAGGAAATTGTGGCTGAGGTAACTTACAACCAATTTCTGTCAAGAGGTCGGCCTTTACATTTCCGTAATGGCTGCGAATCCTCTGGAAAACAATCTCCCAACCAGAAGCCCATTATATTTATCTTAACTTCTTCATCAAGGAAGCAATCACTAGGTGTATAGGATACAGTTGCCAAGATTGCAGCTTGGCAATCAATAAAGATAACTGCTTTATTAAGATTAGTAGTGAGTCCAAGAAGGTTTAAAATTGCATTCCTTATGGCAAAAATCTCAGCATTTAAACTTTAGGCATTAAGACCAACTACGGATTTTTCAACAAATCCTTTACAATACAGGTTATTATGGAAAGGTGAGGGACGTTGAATTTTCCCCTTCTGTTTGGATCGAAATACTTGAAAGCGTTCTTCAGACAGCGATGTAATTTGAAGACCAGGGTTAAAACTGATGATCTCGATTCTTCTTGAAACATTTGCAATCGAGTAATTTCTGATTGTTATGGGACTATTTCTGTCCACTCCATCGAAACAATCTTAACGAATCAGATAAATTCTTTATTTTTGGACATCGCCAATAATATATTCACAACAAATAATGCATTTTGTAATGACAATTAATATTAGAATTAATATTTATTATTCAAATAGAACTGATAATCCCGATTCTTCTTGAAACATTTGCAATCGAGGAATTTCTGATTGTTCTGGGACTATTTCTGTCCACTCTATCGAAACAATCTTAACGAATTAGGTAAACTCTTTTTTTTTTTTGACATCGTCAATAATATATTCATAACAAATATTGCATTACAATTAATATCAAAAATTCCTATTTATTATTCAAATGGAACTGACAATTCCGATTCTTCTTGAAACATTTGTAATCGAGGAATTCTGATTGTTATGGGACTATTTCTTTTTTTTTTTTTTCTTTCAAATAAACTCTTTTTTGACATCGCCATTAATATATTCATAACAAATAATGCGTTCTTTAATGACAATTAATATCAAAAATTCCTATTTATTATTCAAATGGAACTGACAATTCCGATTCTTCTTGAAACATTTGTAATCGAGGAATTCTGATTGTTATGGGACTATTTCTTTTTTTTTCTTTCAAATAAACTCTTTTTTTGACATCGCCATTATTATATTCATAACAAATGATGCGTTCTTTAATATCAAAAATTCCTATTTATTATTCAATTAGAAAAAAAAATTAATTTAAATTTAAATTTATTAATTTAAGTGGAAAACTTTGCATGCTAGAGAGAAAGACAAAGGCACGCAACTGCTCACAAAGTAATAAAAATTTCTCTCATAAAACTATTTTTACAAAATTTTATGAGCATAACGTGAGAAACACGAATGCTTTCATGTGTCAAAGTAAACACGTTTTTTTTTTTTGGGCGTTATGTTGCCAAAGTATTCATGATCAGATGGCAGCTGAATATTCCATTTCTTGCGTATGAAATGGAGAAACTAATTTTATAAAACTAATAAAAAGTGAAACGTTGAAACTTCTTTTACCATATAAGTCTAAAACAGAAAATTTGACATGACAAACAGAAGTGAAAAATATTTGCAAAGCTGATATGCTATGCGTGTTGGAACTAGATACGAGGACGCCCTTGCTTTTGAATTGAAAACCCCGTAGATTTGCAAGAAACCATTTTGTACCCAATAATAAATTCTTTTAAGATAATTAATATTATTCGATCATATTAGAAGAAATTTTTATTATAGATAATAATTTTATTTATAATTATAATATTTATTTATTATAATTATAAATAAATTTATAATTAATTTTAATAATCAAATTAATTTTAATAATTAATAAATTAAATTTAATATTTATAAATAAGTTTATAATTTTTATTATAAATAACATTATAGATCAAATTTTTTTATACAATTAAGGAACTCAAAGAGTTCAATAAAATCAATTCATAAAGCTTATTATAATTTTAGTTATGTGTTGCTGTTTCTTCTCCCACTTGGCAGATATCTAGACCAAGTCCACGAACCCGTATGATCTCATGGTTGAAGAGAAAAGGGGCAGCTTCTGTTGTGATGGAGCACCCGTAGGTAGAAGTCTGACTTGGCTCCGTGATGTTCTTATAGTCATATAAGACCAGGACGTACTGCTTAAAATGGATTCCTATCCACTATAAGCATCCATGTCACCACCAGAACTCAAACTCTGTGGTACCGAGCCCCAGAGTGCTAGCCACTCGGTCTTTCAGGACACTCATTAAGCGAAATAATATTTTTAATTAATTTGAATTTGTTAGCAGTTTTTTAAACTTATATTCAACAAACGTCAATACAAGAAATATTGGAGTGATCGATAATGAAAACTGACAAAAAGTGAAGTAATTATTTTTAAATATATATTAAATTTAACATTTATGTGTTATAATTATGTTGCGCATTCATAATGAATAATACACCACATATTCCGTCTTAAGTTGAGGGCAACTCAACACTTTACTCAATGTAATGATTTTACTCTTATTAGAATAATTAATAAAAACTGCTGTTAGTTATTTATTAGTGAGTGAACTTTAACATTTCATAATTGAAATCCAAAATAACTTAAAAAAGGAACTTAAATTTAAATAAATGAAAACAAATTCATAAAGTTCAAAGTCCCCAATGTCTAGAACCCCAGATTTCTGTGCCATATTAATGATACGACTACTTGTAGATAACACATCACTCAATAAGTCTCCGTTCTGACACATATATGACAGACCCATATGAATTTTGGATAGTAGCATCCTTTAAACGATATATATAAAAATTGCATGACATTCTGATTATTAGTTTACAGGTATCAGTGGTTTTAGTGACCCCAGTTGTGTAATTTTCAAAACAAATGGATAAAGAAGAATTTCGTGTGTTGATTAAACATTGTTTTTTGAGGGGGAAAATACTGTTGAAGCCAAACAGTGACTTGATAAGCGTTATGGAGACTCTGCACCAGGGAAATCAACTACTATTGAACAGTATGCTGATTTTAAACGCGGTCGTACAAACACAAATGATGCTGAACAATCTGGTCGCCCAGAATCGGTAGTTGTTCCTGAAAACATAAAAAAGTCCACAAAATAGTTTTGAAAGACCTTAAAGTGAAGATGTGTAAGACAGCTGACACCTTAAAGATATGCTTACAATTTTACACGAAATTTTGAGTATGCTTTAGTTGCTTTCGAAGTGGGTGCTGCGTTTGCTCACACAGGACTGAAAATAACAATGATTTAGCTCGCTGTTTGGAGATATTCAAGCGAGATAAAAAGGATTTCTTCCATCTGTATGTGACAGGGATCCACTACTACACACCTGAATCAAAATGATCGTCAATTGAGTGGACAGCAACCGGTGAAATTCATCCAAAGCGACCAAAAGCTCAAAGATCAGCAGGCAAGGTTATGGCATCCGTATTTTGGGACACGCATGGTATTTTGTTCACCGACTATCTTGAGAAAGACAAAACTATCAATAGAGAATATTACATGTCATTATTGGATCAATTGGATGTTGAAAGTAAGTAAAAAAGTTATGTTTCATTAAAACAATGCTTCGTGTCACGTGTCGATGTAAATGATGATTAAATCGAATGAATTACGCTTCGAATTACTTCCCCACCCACCGTACTTTCCAGATCTGACCGCCAGCCCCTATTGATTTCTGCAGACATCAAAAAGATGTTCCAGGGAAAGTAATTTTATTCAAATGAAGATGTGATTGCCGAAACTGAGGCCGGCTTTGAGAACAAAGACAAATCTTTCTACAAAAATGGCATCGAAATATTAGAGGAGAGTTGAATAAATCACTTTGAAAGAGAGTATGCTGACGAATAAAGTGGAATTCCTAAAAAAAAAATGGTTTTTCTTAGCTATACTGGAGACTTATTGAGTGATATGTTATTCTTGATTTCAGACTAATAAGAAATAAAACAGACACTTTTGCTTTTTTTTTTTTTTATCATTTTTCCATGTAGCAATAGGGTCTTAAAAGCCCTGGTGCTTTTAATCAGTAGGACTTCTTGGATCAAAATTGCAAAAGGAAAAATTCTTTGAACGTCTTAATAGTGAGACAAGAAAAGAAAAAAAAAATTTTATTTACAGCATCATTGTAAAATGCTTCTTTGAGATGTTTAAAATCAATGAACAAATCAACAACAAATCAATCAAGAAAATTTCCGGTCACCAACAGTATTACATGTTTGGTAGCGTCGTAATAGTGATTGGAGAACAGTTCCAGTTTATCAGGCATTTCGCAGCCGCATAGGATAGTCGAGCAAAGAAGTCCTCAGATGAGTCAACTGAAATCACATAAATGAAAACACAGAGTATGAATAAATTAGAGTGTGCATCGGGTGTGCCAACCAAGGGTTTCGAAACTCGTCACGTCATGGTTATCAGTTGGCTCCTTGTGCCTAGCGCGTCCTGGTGGCCAAGTGGCTAGCTCACTGGCCTTTGGTATCACAGGCTTCAGGTTCGAATTCTGGCTGTGGCATGAATGTTTGTTAGTAGTTCGAATCCACGTTAAATTGTAGATCCCGGCCTGTATAGCCCGCGGTGTGCACAAGATGACCGTAGAGCGATAAAGCAAACCAAAACCTTGTGCCTGGCTATTGGGAGAAACTCGTTTAAAAGAGTGTTTGTGCATCAGCACGTCACTTCCAACCCCACATATCTATACAAAAAAAGTATGCCTTAGTAAGCTAGATAGTTTGTACTGTGACCTATGAATCCGCCTGTATATTTACATATTACATCGGGGTAGCCAGCCAGCGGACATAAAACTCGTCGCTTGACTAGTGTCAGTTGGGGAGTTGTGCTTTGATGTTCGTTTGAAAGTATGTTTGTGCATCAACACATCACTTCTGTCACCACATGCCGAAAAAAAGTATGCTTTAGTAAGCAATACCAATCTTCAAAGTTTTCCCCCACGACATTTGAATCCATCTGTATATTTACATACTACAAATAACTATACATTAATTTTATAGATCAATATTGAAAGGTATATATATCATATTGAATAATTTTTCTTATGTCTCGTTTTCTGGCTTGCCTTGTTCGTCATATATTTTAGAATTTTTTTTTTCTTTGAAAAGTATTTTTTTTCTATGTAAATCAGTTATCTTTATTATTAACTTTATTTCATCCATTATGGATTAACATTTCAGTTTATGATGTTAACGTGTATAAATCAGATTTACTCACATATCAACACTAAAAGTGTACTTAAGCTTTCAATTAAAATAAAATTCAAATAAAAATGAAATTTATTAAATGTCTTTGATGAAAATGGGTTAGCATAATAGTTTATAATGTTAACATGTGTAAATCAAATTTATTCATATATCAACATATATCATATATTCATATATCAATAAAATTTTAATAAAAGTGATCACAAGGTACTAATTACAATTTTAATTACAAGGTACTTATGAGGCAAATTTAATTAAAATTATTTCAATTGACGTAGATTTATTATGCAGATTTTACTTTCCGTGCAGACAGTCTTGTTTGAGCAGAAATTCGCATTAAAATCATCCGATGTCCACGTGGACAGTAAATACGACTTCGCTGACATCCGAAAAGTGCTTGTGCAGCTGAAATTGGAATAGTCTGCATTAAAACGAGGACACCTCTTTTTGCATCTGGGCCACAAACTTGCAAAATAAATCCATAAAATTGTGTTTTTCTTAAGAAGGAGTCATGAATATTGAAATATCCAAAGTCATAAAATATCGAAGGTGTTGACTAAGCTGATGCAAAGTCCAAAAACCGTTGCGTGAATTGATGGATGGCGTGCTATTCCATAACATTTGTGAACCCCGTAGATTGCAACGGTGAATCAGTAACAAATTTTGCTACGCAGTACATTCTATCTACTGTGCAGCTTATATCTGCGTAAGTCTTTTCTATTTTTTTTTTATTTAATTAGTCAAAATTCTAAAATTAATCAATAATTTCCAACTGTTAATTTTAATGTGAAATTTAAGTATAGAGGAGGGGGGGGGGCGATATTCAAGCGTAGCATTTTTGACTTCACTCTTTTTTACACTTCTTGTCTCACTAGTATTGAATTCTATTATGATATAAAGAAAATCTCTTTTTTTTTAAGGATTGCTTACTAATTTGCATTTTGACCTGCGGTCATGGGCCATTATGACACCCAAAGAAAGTCAAGCCACAATTCAGCCACATTTTTGTCGCACAATTACGAACAAAACCCACAAAGATTTTATAATACTTTTCCACCCAAACTCCTCGAATCCAACGCCAAGATTTTTCGGCATACGAATGTGTCCTTCTCATCCTCATAATCAACATCAACACTTTTCGACATACTTTTCTCATCCTCATAATCATCCTTATTATCAACGCCAATAATTTTTCGGCATGCAAATGTTTCATGTTAAGCTTCATAATCATCCTCACAATCAACGCCAAGACTTTTCGGCATACGAATATATCATGCACATCCTCGTGATCAACGCCAAGACTTTTCGGCATACGTATGTATCGTGTTCCCCTCATAATGTCAAGACTTTTCGGTATACGAATATACGAGGGTCACTCTGAAATTTTTGACATACGGCTAAAATGGTATAAGTTTAACCAGTTATGATTTTAGAAATAAGGTGGTGTCCACCATCGTTAATTACTTTTATGGTTTCCTTGCAGATTCTGGCAAGCTCCGTTTTTTTTGGTGTTCTGTTAAATTATGGGGGACCCAACGACAAACTAATTTTTTCATATGCAGTTCTTCATGAATAATTCTACGTATAGATGCGGGTCCAATGTTAAGTTTCTTCTGTATCATTTGAGAAGTGCAGAGAATTTCATCGACTAACATTCTTCGTATGACCAACACATTTTCTGGAACTACAGCTGATGAAAGTCTTCCTATGTGTTCTTGATCCAGCAGAGAACTTCGACCTCTACGAAATTCTGTAAACCATCTAAATACAGTAGCACGAAATGGAGCTTCGTCTCCACATGCTAGTTGTAGACGTTGAAGGCATTCTTCTTGATTTAACCCAACTTTAAAATAATAGAAAATCATAGCGCGATAATGCTCTCGCGTCAGTTCCATTTTACTTTCCTCCAAAATCTATTCTACGACAGCTAAATTGCAAATGTTGCCATAAATTATCGTCTGCGGCCATAAAAGAGTTCAAATTTACAAATCTAACGAATATTTTTTCCTGCGTTTGTCATCTGCCACTCAAAAATTTTAGAGTTACCCTTGTATCATACTCATCCTCGTGCACACGAATAGATCATTCTCATCCTCATAATCATCTTCACAATCAACGCCAACACTTTTCGGCATACAGAATGTACCATGCTCATTCTCATTATCATGGGGTTCATTAGCATTTCATTCATTCATTCAATCATAGTACCGTGGGGGATTTGAAAAGGATTTATTTATGGGATTTATGGGGATTCGAAAAGATCCTTTAAATCGGAAGGGAAAAGAACTATCTACCAATCCTTTCTCATTTCTACTTGTTTCGAATAATTTTTTTTATGTCATGAGAAATGTACGTTAATAAATTGTTAATTTTATTACTTTTTTTATTATTTAATTTTTAAATGATATAAAGAAATGTCATTCGCTGTGCATAAGGCAACCGTATAATGCATGAAACTTACGTTCTCGTTATACAAAATAGTAATGATGTTACCAAAATATGTCTGCTCATCGGTCTTTAAAAAATTACTTCATGAAAAAATTGCAATGTGAGCTTCTTTTTGGAATAAAGCGTATTTCGCCACTTACTTTGTCCCAAATATATGAAATATTAGCTGAAATAAAACTTTGTTGAAATGTATTCATGATAAGAGATAATTGAAAACTTAATTTAAATAAATATTTAATAAAATGCGTCGCGAAAATATTGGTTTTCGATTCCGTTCTATCTAAATAAAACAACAATTATCAGTATTTTATCCACTTCTTTTTCAATACATGTCCAAATTCGGTCATTTTCATACGGGAAGATGCTTCTCCCTCAAAAAAGAAAGCAATACTGAATGATTTTATCGTTGGACATTTTTTCTGTGACATTTCCGACACACTTACATTTAGATCAAAATCCCCAGATAAAAAATAGATATTTTAGATATTAGATATAGATTACATATTTTAGATATTAGATATAGATTAGATATTTTAGTTATTAGATATAGATTAAATATTTTAGATATTAGGTATAGATTAGAGATTTTAGATTAGATATAGATTAGAGGTTTTAGATATTAGATATAGATTTAGATTAAAATCACCAGATATCTGCTCAAAAGTTCAATCAGAAGGCTTAATTTATTCATTATATTGAATGCTTGTCAATATTATTGTAGTTCATAACCATAAAATATTATTACTTTCCTTTGTGCAATTCTACACTATTTTGCATGCTCATTTAACTCAAGCTTTAAGAATTCCGACAAATCAGGTGGAAATTGTCCGTCTACTTATTTGGAATTTCTATTGTGTCATTTAATTTTGTGGTATTTAATCCATATTAAATTTTTACATTCTCTTGTAGTATAGTTTTGAACAAAGTTGTCAATCGTAAAGAAAAAAAAAAATCCGCGTATTTTAAAGTTAATTTCAAAATATCTAAGTCATGTATCATTTTAGCAATTGCTGCAAATTCCTCCTTATAATCTATAACACAATATAATCGTCAGGACTAATTTTTGACCCAAGAAACCAAGAGACTTCGATTAATCTGCAACGACATATAATCAAATGGTTGATACTTCAATTATTTGGCGTTGCATAAATCAATCGAAATCTATTTTTATATCAGTGGCATTAAATCAGCAAAACATTTACCAGTTTGAAAGAGCATTTTTGTTTGCCACAATTCTATATATAACATGCGCTTAAAATTTTAAATAGTGGAAAGTGGAAGAAAGGTAGTTAAGAACTAGGGCTAAAAAACCATATTTTTTGACGATTAGTAATCCTTATAATTGTTAGAGAGATTAAAATCTTGGTCTGTAGCACTAT
The DNA here is from genome assembly GCA_021605095.1 of Caerostris extrusa. Lineage (NCBI taxonomy): Eukaryota > Metazoa > Arthropoda > Arachnida > Araneae > Araneidae > Caerostris > Caerostris extrusa. The sequence continues at coordinate 24,461 of BPLR01021714.1, read as the reverse complement.
CCTTTAACTTCATTCCATGTATTTTCATTATTCTTAACTTCATTCGATGTCTTTTACTTTTTTTGTTTTCGTCAAAAAAATTGTTTATTCTTTTCATTCCAAGTTTTTCTTTTAACTTTCTTCAAAACGTTTGCATTCTTAATTTCATTCTGTGTCTTATCATTAGTCTTAATTTTATCCCATGTCTTTTTATTCTTTAGCTTTCTTCAAAGCATTTTTTATTCTTTTCATTCCATGTTTTTCTTTTAATGCTCTTCAAAACGTTTTTTATTCTTAATTTCATTTCGTGTCTTATCCTTATTCTTAATTTCATTCCATGTATTTACATTATTCTTAACTTCATTCCATGTCTTTTATTTTTTTAGCATTCTGCAAAGCGTTTTTTTATTCTTTTCATTCCATGATTTTCTTTTATTGTTCTTCAGAACGTTTTTAATTCTTAATTTCATTCCGCGTCCTAACATTATTCTTAACTTCATTCCATTTATTTTCATTATTCTAAAGTTCATTCCATGTCTTTTATTTTTTAGCATTCGACAAAGGGTTCTTTATTATTTTCGTTCCAAGTTTTTTTAATGTTCTCCAAAATGTTTTTAATACTTAATTTCATTCCGTGTATCATTATTCTTAACTTCATTCCATTTATTTTCATTATTCTTAACTTCATTCTATGTCTTTTATTTTTTAGCATTCGTCAAAGGGTTTTTTATTCTTTTCATTCCATGTTTTTCTTTTAATGTTCTTCAAAACGTTTTCAATTCTTAATTTCATTCCGTATCTTATCATTATTCCTAATTTCATTGCATGCATTTTCATCTGCTAAGATACACCGATACATTGTGTAAAAACGCACTTTTTTTAATTTGTAAAAACACGACATCATTCTGTAGTCCACAACTCTTAAGTTGATTTCTTTGTTTTAAAACATTGCTTATTTTTCTCTCACATACAGTTTATATTTTTATGTAATGTCAAAACACTTTTGTTTTCTCAAATAATTCTATTTGAAATTGAAATACAATGGATCTTTAATTATTGAATAAAATTTATATATTAGACGCAATTCTCAACTTATTTTTCTCCACCATAATAATTTTTTTTCCTATAATTTTATTTTTTTCTTTTGTAAAAGATTAAAAATTGTTAGCTGTTTTTAAACAATTAAGTTTATTTGATCTAGACTAAAATTACTTACAGAAACTAGATACTGGTACTTGATACTAGATACTTGTGCTTACTAGTTATAGATTAACTTATAGATTCATTATTAAGTTAATGTAGTTAACCAGTAAGCACGGGCAAAAATAAAAAAAGATTTTTGTTTCCTTGTTTCTGTTTCTTTCAATCCAGGAAATTCTCATAAATTATCAACTCTTTTCTGGGGGATCCAATAATAGAAAACATAACATTAGAATTTTAAAAAAAATTCATTTTTGAAGTTGGAATATTAGTGTACATGCACTTATGCTTTAAAATCGATTAACATTAGGTCATGCGTTCATGGTTTTTAATCGAAGTTTGCAAGGCTTTAACAAAATAGCAAAATTGGAACATATTCAAGATTTTTCAAATTATATTATTCCGGAAAAATATGCAAATGAAATTTTTTTTTAATATATAGTTTAATTATTAGATAAACAGAATTTAGTCTTGTGGAATATGTAAAAAGAGTGTTTGAAAAGTAAAATTAAATTGACTTAGAGTGAAAATTTAAGAAAGAAAGTGATTTAACAATGCAATACTGAAAGAAATAATACTACTTAAAATTTATCATGAAGAATCTGAACTAGTAATCATGTGTCAGAAAATACATTTGTTTGTAATCCAAATACAAAACAGTTAATACTATTCCCATAACTTAGAAATGTTTGTCTATATATATCACTTTCTGAAGTTTATGTACTTTTCAAGTAAACTAATATAAAAATATTTTAACTAAAAACTTTGAATATATTTCAACGTTAATTTATATTTTGCTATGAGATTAATATCAAGATATGACTTTAGGTTTTAAGACCGTGTCCTGGAGACTCAGTTGCAATTTGTTGCCGATTCAACGCATAAAAAATTTTAATTATTAAGCGAGGTGAATGTAAATCTAAATTTTACTAATTTTTTAATTTGAGAGAATTGTAAACATTGTTTCTGAGTTATATTTTGGTTTTCAAACAAAAGTACTTTCCATTCAAAGATTACTGATTCAGATTAATTACCTAAATCAGTAATTTTTAACAGAAAATACTTTAACTTAAAATACTATTTTTGCAGATTCAGATAAATTTTCGTTATTAATAATTCGTTCACTTTTTCATGGTTCACAAATCGATTAAGAAACGTATGATTTTTTAGGTTTTAAGACTGTGTTCTGAGACTCAATTGGTTTTTTAATTCGCGATTTGATTCGCGATTCGGATCTAAAATCGATTCAAAATAGGTTTTAGGTTTTAAGACTGTCTTCTGAGACTCAACTGGATTTTGTTGACGATTCAACACATAATAGGTATTAATTATTAAGCAATTTGGATGTAAATCTAAACTTATTATTTCATAATTTTTTTTAATTTTAGAGAATTGTAAAAATTGTTTCTGAACTGCATTTTGGTTTCAAACAAAAGTATTTTCTGTTCAAAGATTACTGATTCAGATTACTTACAATAAATTTTCATTATAAATACCCGTTCATATTTACATGGTTCCCAAATCGATTCAAGCTATGATTTTTGGTTTTAATATTATTTTTGGTTTTGATATTATTTTTGATTTTAATATTATTATTTATGAGTTGTAGTATTATAGCTCCAAACAAAATTATTTTCTGTTATAAGATTACTGATTCAATTTACGATAAATTTTCGTTACTAATAATTTATTCAATTTTCCGTGGTTCTCAAATCTATTCAAGATATGATTTTAGTTTTAAGATTTTAAGACTCGATTAGACTCTTGAGACTCGATTAGATTTTGTTGACGATTCAACACATGATATATTTTAATTATCAAGTAAGTTGGATGTAAATCTAAACTTATTACTTCTCTTAATTGTTTTTAATTTGAGAGAATTGTAACAAATTGTTATTGACTTGTAGTATTATGGCTTCTAATAAAGTATTTTCTGTTATAATATTACTGATACATATTTTCTGTTATAATATTACGGATTCATATTTTCTGTTATAATATTACTGAAATTTATCATTATTTAATTATGATAAATGTTAGTTTTTTAATATATTCGTTTCTTTCCATGGTTTCTCGCTCGAATCAAGATATGATTTTAGGTTTTAACATTTTAAGACTGTTTTCTGGAGACTCGATTTTGTTGGCGATTCATCAGATAATAGATTTTAATTGTTATGCAAGTTGGATATAAATCTAAACTTATTACTTCTTTTAACTTTTTTTAATTTGATAGAATTGTAAAATTGTTTCTAAGTTTTATTTTAGTTTCATACAAATGTATTTTCTGTTATATAAGATTGCTAATTCAGATTACTTATGATAAATTTTCATTATTATTAATTCGTTCACTTTTTCATGGTTCACAAATCGATTACGAAACGTATGATTTTTTAGGTTTTAAGACTGTGTTCTGGAGACTCAATTGATTTTAATTTACGCGATTTGATTCGCGATTCAACACATAATAGATATTAATTATTATGTAAGTTGGATATAAATCTAAACTTATTACTTCTTTTTAGTTTTTTTAATTTGTGAGAAGTGTAACAATTGTTTCTAAGTTGTATTTTGTATTCAAAAGTTTTTGCTGTTAAAAGAATACTGATGATAAATTTTCGTTATTAATAATTCGTTCACTTTTCCATGGCTCACAAATCGATTGAAGATACGTATGATTTTAGGTTTTTAAGACTGTGTCCTGAGACTCAATCGATTGTGTTGGCGGTTCAACACATAATAGATTTTAATGACTAAGCAAATTGAATGTAAATTTAAACTTATTACTTCTTTTAAATTTTTTTTTAATTTGAAAGAATTGTAAAATTGTTTCTGAGTTGTATTTTGGTTTCAAATAAAAGTATTTCCTGTTATAAGATTACTGATTCAGATTACTTAAGATAAATTTTCGTTATTAATAATTCATTCTCTTTTCCATGGTTCTCAAATCACTTTATTTCTTTGATTTCAACATTTGAACTCAAGGACTGTGCTTTTAGTTATTAAGTTTTATTTGTTATCCCATTTCTTTTACATTATTATGTAAAAAAATAAAACTGTTCTTGCAATTTTAATTGTTAAGTAAGTTGGATGTAAATCTAAACTTATTACTTCTTTTAATTTTTTTTAATTTGAGAGAATTGATAAAAATGTTTCTAAGTTTTATTTTGTTTTCAAACAAAAGTATTTCTTGTTATAAGAGTACTGATTCGGATTACTTACGATAAATTTTAGCTATCAATAATTCATTCAATTTTACAAATCGATTCAAGATATGATTTTAGGTTTTAAGACAGTATTCTGAGACTCAATTTGTTGGCGATTCAACACATAATAGATTTGCATTATTAAGCAAGTCGAATGTGAATCTAAACTTATTACTTCTCTTAATTTTTTTTAATTTTTTTTTATTTGAGAAAATTGTAAAAACTGTTTTTGGGTTGTATTTTCAAAAACAACAAAAGTATTTTCAAAAACAAAACAAAAGTATTTTCTGTAATGAGATTACCAATTCAGATTGCTTATGTTAAATTTTCGTTATTAATAAATCGTCCAATTTTATGTGGTTCTAAAATGAATTTAAGATATGAATTTAGGTTTTAATATTTTAAGATTTTGGCTTCACTTTTTCAACTCATGGACTGGGCTTTGAGTTGTTAAGACGTAAGTTTTATTTGTTTACCCGTTTCTTATATATAATCATTATTTTTTATGTCTTTTATATGATCATTATTTTTGTAATAGTTAACTATTGTTTTCATCCATGCTAACTAAATAAAATTTTTTTAACTAATAACACACAATACTTATTTGTGAAGTGAACTAATTTAAAATGATTTTTTGATAAACACTTTGAAGGAGAATATTTGATATATAACATGATACGACTAAAATAAGATTCCTAAAAAATATGTTAAATAGAAACAAGATTTTTCATAAAAATTATTTACTGCCATAGGCATCATTAAATTACTAACTGAATAAGACATATAATTTCGAATTATATGATGATGATCGTGCTTTGAAGCATGCGTTAATGAATTAATTTAGTTTCCGCAGCTGCTTAATTTTTGTATAAGTTCTTCGCAGATATTTATTTTGTTCCATTTATATTTATTTATTTTTTTTTGTTCCATCGCATGTTTATTTTGTTATTTTGTTTGTTTTTTGTTTTGTTGTTTTGCTTGTCGTTTTGTTCCGCATATAAGGAGCTTAATAATATTTTTTCTTTAATTAGATTTTATTTGTACTTAGAATGCTTAGTGTTTTATGTTTGTGTGATCCATTGCATAGTTAGTAGCCACTTGAGCCATATTCACGTGCATGTGAAATGCATCGTTTATTTTCACCGTGAGTTAAAGGTACATTGATTGTGGTTAAAAACTCGTGTTGGTAAATTACTGCAATACCTTTTGGTCAGATCGTTCAGTTTTCCAGTAATGTCCCAATATTGTCTTGAAGGATTTCTGTTATGTTTTCCATGTTGTTTTGATCAAGCATTTGTGTCACATTGATTCCGAGCAACAAATACGGAAAGTTTTGTAAATAACTAAAATTTTGATATGAAAAATCAATTTAATGATTCTAATAGCTTATTTAAAGAAAAGCAAAACATTTTCTAGGATGTCGGTACCTCTTCATCAATCCATCCAAGTCTTACTTTTAAAGCGCCGCAGGGATTGATATCAGGAGGCACAAGTAACTTGAAATATTGATTTTATATAGTTTCGCTATTAATGAATTTTTGTATACTTGTTTCATTTGGCTTTTGTGATGAATTTTGGAAATGCAAAACGACTTTATGGACACCCTGATTATTCTCTCTGAACTGGTACATAATTTCCGATTTAAATTATCAAAACGTAACACTTCCAAATTCCGTTAACAACAGAATAATCAGAAGAGATTTTTTAATTTCTTGAGTAGATTTGATTTCTTCAATACAATTTCTTCGATACAATTTTCTCGCTTTCTGATAACATGTCAATTTTTAATCGAAAAATCTAAAAATCAGCCACTCATTACATATGTGACACATGATGTTTATCATTTTAATTATTTTTTAAAAACTAAATTTTAATGTTTGTTAATTATTGCAGGTTTAATTGAAGAAACCTATTTGTATGTTTTTTTCTTTTTGTATTAAACATATATTAGTTGAATAAAAAAGGGTAATTTTCTTATAAAGATACAAAAACATTAAATAATAGGTAAGGATTTAGGAACTCTTACCTTAATTCTTGCTGCTACCTTGTTTTTATCACTTTAATAAGACCTTTAGAAAATAGCAATTTGTTTATTTGTTTCATTATTAAATTATAATAATTGAAATAATTTGTTAAGGGAGAATGAACAAAATATTTTTAAAAAACTAGCAAACAGCGGATTCCTAAACCTGTTAGAGGATGACATGGATACAAAAAAGTTTATAATTAAGTTTTAAACATTAAAAAAAAAGTTTGAAAACTACTAAAATAATATATTCCTAAATCATTGCCAGTTGGGAAGGACATAGCATATGAATAAATGTAAACAAAACAACGGATTATAAATTAATCCTAATAATACATAGTAAGTTATTAAGACGTTTAATTCAAATAAAACAAAGTTATTAAGACATTTAATAATGTAAAAGGATTTGGGTTTTTTAAAAATTGTTTTTGGGTTGGGGACACAATGGTTTTAAATTTGGAAATCATTGAGAACGTGTATATACCACTATTAAGCGTATATCACTGTTATACTATATACCACTGTTAAGTGTATACCACCTTTAAGCGTATACCACTGTTATATACCACTATTAAGCGTATATCACTGTTATACTATATACCACTGTTAAGTGTATACCACCTTAAGCGTATACCACTGTTATATACCACTATTAAGCGTATATCACTGTTATACTATATACCACTGTTAAGTGTATACCACCTTTAAGCGTATACCACTGTTATATACCAATATTAAGCGTATATCACTGTTATACTATATACCACTGTTAAGCAAATAGCACTGTTTATCGTAAATAAGCTTAGTTAGATAAAAAAATATTTTCTTTTTTTTTGCATAATAAAATATTCTTCAAACAAAAATATTCAAATATGCAATCATCATCATATCATGTCTGTATTGATTAAATGAAAATAAATAAAATAAACACATTTTTTGAGCATCAGATACGGTTGTGAGATACTTTTTGTTTAAATTTTGCCAAACTTAACTGACAGAATTAAAAAAAAACGTTATATGTAATAAAATATATTATGCATTGCATATTAAATATCTAATAGTAAATCTTTTTAACAAAAAATAATTGAAACGAAATTAAGTTAATTAAAATTTGACTTTATGGACGTTTTAACCTCGCTCCATATTGCGAAAGCGCCACGTACTATCTATGTGTCTACTGCGTCAAAAAATTTTAATGGCAATATTTTTGCGAAGACAGCTGAATACCTGAGACTGTACCAAAGTCGTAAATCTTGTATCTTTCAGGAGGTCAGAATAATCGTAAATTTAAAAGCTTTTCATGAATAAAACATGATTAATGTCTAGACACTTGTCAACAACAACACCTGCAACTGCAATTTTCACACCGATTGCGTGAAACTGCTATAAGATGTCATCGTATCGTGCGACTTCCCATGCCACCAGGCCAACGCTTTTAGTTGAGCAAACAGATTTCTATTGCTTTTGGTGCAGCAATCTATCTGTATTTTTATTGCAGCTTTCTTAAGGCTGTTGTTACTATGTACTGTCTGTATGACTATACTATGTACTATTCTATGTTTTAGTAATGTATTGATACATTATTTAAAGGTAATACGTTGTTACACTTTTCAAAGGTAATATGTTCCCTTTTTTAGAGATAAGTACATTTTTCATACATGTTCTTATTTTCCAATATATGATGATTAGATAGCAATATTTTACCATACATTTTTGTCCATATTAATTTATGTATTATTATTGGAACTATAACTTTGATATTTCATTGATATTACTAATAAATATAAACTTTTCGGGAACTAAAAATATCTTGTTTTTCTTGTTCCATGTTACTACCACAAATTCAAAAATATAAACACGCCGAAATCTACTGTAAGAACGTAATTTTTTAATGGACTTAAATTTAGCTTCATGCTTATGATTTGAATGAATTTAGCTTTATGCTTATGCTTTAGCAAAAAGCTTTAACTATAGTGGAAAAGTGCCCTATTGCAAATAAAAGTGTCACAAATGAGGTTTTGTACGCCGCTCTACGGTCAATTTTGCATTTTTGGGCTAATTAGACCTGGACCTACAGTTTGACGTGTATTCCGAACCACTTATAAACATCCATGCCACTCGAAAGGCTTCGAACCTGAAGCCTATGGTACCAAAAAGACTGAGAGCTAGCCAATTAGTCATCAGACCATATCATAGATGAGAAGTAGATCATTAACTTGTGTTGGTCACTATGATGGTGATATTTTTTTCATGTAAAAGGGAACTTTCTGAAAAGACTAAAAACTATAGCAACTTATTTAGTCTAAAAACTTATAGAATATCATTATAAATTTTATACTTATGTCTTTTTATTTTTAAAGTTATTTAGATATTTGCTATATAAATATAAAATAATTTTATTTAAATATAAATTTAAATAAATATAAATAATGAAAAAAAGGATATTAAAAAGTAAATTCCTTATATATCAATTCTTTCTAAATAAAGCGACGACAGAAAATATTTTTCAATATTTGAAATAAAATAGAATTTCTTATAAAGCACACACTTGTATTTTAAATTAGATTTAATGTAGACTAGTGAATTTAAAAAAAATAGCAGAACATATGAATTAATTTTATATTTAATTCATCACTTTGTAAAATATTTAAGACAAATCATTTACAGATTGTGATCTATATCGATTTTTAATAGCTCAATATTTTTCATTTAAAAAAATTATTTATTCTCATTACTCCTATTACTAAATTAAAATTTTCATGTAATAGTTTCAAACTTTTAATTTTTACACATAATCATTGCAATCTCAAAAATACAACTGCAAAAATAATTTTAATTTGCAATTATTTACTTTTTCACGGATATTCTAATGTTATTTTTAGTGTATACATAACAGTATGGAATTCGATCAATTGCTTGGATAATAAGCTATTAAATTAAAAATGAAACTCAGTTTCTTAATATAAAAAATATCTCATTTCTAAGCTTTCTTCTAAAATGTTTAAAAAAAAATATATACTATTTATATTTGTGATATGGTATAATTTAACTTTTCAAATTTTTATTTCAGTTTATTCTAAATATCTAACCATCATTTTTTAACTCATTAAATGTAGTATGAATCACAATTGCTACAGAATTAAATAATTCATTTCAATTCATCAATTTTACTATTGTAAAAAATTTTCATTATTGTTTGGAAATGCTGAGTTAGATACGGATATACGAGACTAAATGTTGAAAGAAGTGCTTCTTTGAAAAAAACTTCTTTACAGTCTTAGAAATTAATAGAAAAATTTAATTTACAAACTTTTAACTCATTAAATGTAACATGAATCACAATTGCTATAGAATTAAATAATTCATTTCATTTCATCAGTTTTACTATTGTAAAAACTTTTCATTATTTTTTGAGGTTAAATGTTGAAAGAAATGTTACTTTGAATACAAAATGCATTACAGTTTCAGAAAGTAATAGAAAAAATTTAATTTACAAATTTTTAACTCATTAAGTGTAGTATGAATCACGATTGCTATAGAATTAAATAATTCATTACATTTCATGTATTTTACTATTGTAAAATTTTTCATTATTGTTTTGAAATGCTAAGTTAAGTACGATATATGAGGCTAAGTGTTGAAAGAAATAGTACTTTGAAAAAACTGTAATACAGTCTTAGAAATTAATGGAAGAAATTTAATTTACAAACTTATAAAATGAAATACTGAAATACTTACTATTCATACTACTTTAAATGTAGTATGAATCATAATTGCTATAGAATTAAATAATTCATTTCACTTCATGAATTTTACTCTTGTAAATATTTTTCATTATTATTTTGAAATGTAGAGTTAATTATGAATATATGAAGTTAAATGTTGAAAGTAGTGCTCCTTTGAAAAAAGTGCATTACAGTCTTAGAAATTAATAAAAAATTTAATTTACAAAGTTTTAACTCATTAAATGTAGTATGAATCTCAATTGCTGTAGAATTAAATAATTCATTTCATTTCGTCAATTTTATTATTGTAAAAAAATTTTCATTATTGTTTTAAAATGCCGAATATATGTTGGAAGAAGTGCTCCTTTTGAAAAAGCTGCATTACAGTTTTAGAAATTAATAGAAAAATTTAATTTACAAACTTTTGGATGTCCTCTTAGTTATTAAAGTTATAAACAGTACAGAATTCAAGCATGAGATAATGTGTTTAATATGCTTAATGGAACGGATATTAGGTTCCTTCACTCTCCATTGTCCTGAACATTAATAAAGGATAACTAAATTTAGGATCTGCTAAAAACAGAACCGACGCCCCTCAGTAATTAAACAGAATTCAATTAATTAAATCCTGGAAAAGGTAGGAAAGGATTAAAATGGAAAAGCTTTCAGACTTTGAGTGATTATGTTAACTAGTCCGGAAAGGCACATTGGCCGCTCTTCATTAAGGTTAACCAACCAATTTAGCAAAATAATTAATATTGAAATCTTCTTTATAATAATTTGTAAATATGTAACAAAAAGTGCGAACTTGCAGTCTTTGTATAGGTCCTCTAATCATTCTTTCCTGATACTGAATCAAAGAAATCAATCAAAGAAAGATATTCCCATCTGTGCAATAATGTTTAATTGAACATGAAAAAAAATAAATTTAACTAAATGAAACCATTCCATAATCCAATCTTCAACGATCTGCTACTGGCAAAAACAATATAAATAGATAAAGCAAATTATCCATATTTAACCATTTAGTCATTACAAATCTGTAAAATCCGTTGTCTTATGATGTCTCAGCTGCTATTTTTTAATTGTTTATAGCATTCATTTAACCTTAATACTTCATTTATTATATATTTGTCTTCAAGTCAAAAGCGTCAAAAGTTTGCATACATACATATGTTGGGTCGACAAGGAGGAAATGTGTAGAAAAAAGGCAAAATTGGTTGATAAATTACAAATATGAGGAATTATTTTATTCATCAATAAACACCCATATTGTCTATACACTTTTGCCATTTAAGCGGCAGATTTTTCAGGTCGGTGGTATAAAACCATGACGTACGAGTGTCAATGAATTTCTGGAAGACCAGTTTTACAGGATTGTCGGAATTAAATTGTTTTCCTTTTAAAAGTTGTCTAAATTGCGGAAGATGCAGTAATCAGTGAGGGCTATGTCTGGTGAATATGGGGGATGATGAAGAAGTTTCAATTCCAATTTTTGAAGATTTGCCTCAATCATTTGTGCAGTGTGTGGTCTGCCGTTATCATGCAATAAGATAGGAGTCAATCTGTTCTCCTAAAAGGTTGTTTTTCTTTTAAGATTTTGCATCGTTTCGTGCAGTTGGTTGCTGCATATTTCTGATTAAGAAAATTCTGCAAAAGTTTTCTAATTAAAAGTTTTTGTTTTCAACACAATCTAATGTAAAACCCAGCTATTCCAAATTATATTATTTTCTGAACAAAAGCTGAAAAATCATTAAGTTCGTGATTTAATTATTAGTTAAATTAGATTAAAAACATTTTAAAACTTTTTTATTTATACCAGTTATCCATATGCTTAGTTATATAATGAGCATTAACATTATTTCAAAACACAACTTTTTGTTACTCTAAAATCCCTAAAAAATATCAGATATATATATTTTATAATATGTATATATGTATACAATTTATTAGAAATACACTTATAGAAATTGGTACTTGTAAAATAGATTTATACTTAATAATTAATAATAAAACAAATAATTGAAAATAAAAACGAATAATTAATAATGACAAAATATTTAAAAATAAAAATGAATAACTAATAATTAAAACGAATAATTAATAACAAAAACGAATAACTAAAAGCAATAACGAATAATTGATAACAAAACGAATAATTAATAATAAAAATGAATTATTAATAACAGAAACGGATAATTAATAATAAAACAAATAATTGAAAATAAAAACGAATAATTAATAATGACAACAAATATTTAAAAATAAAAAGGATTAACTAATAATAAAAAACAAATAACTAATAATAAAAACGAATAATTAATATCAAAAACTAAATTTGATTAAATACCAAATCAATGTATTTCTTCATACTATAAATTAATAGATCAGAACTTTGAATAATTGAACTTGAGATTTTTGTGTTTTCTTTTACCAGAGCAAATATATTCGTAATACTACTTTTTTTTTTTTAACAATATATCTCTATTAATAATTTAACTATTAAATTTTTCATTAATAATGAATTAAATCAGATTTTGTAATAATAATAAAAAATATCAATGTTTTCAACTGGAATGTTTAAGAAAATTTAAAATCAAATAAAAACTAATACTTTTCATTTATTAAAAATATTTAAAAAGCTTTAAATTATTCTTAACATTATTCAATAAATTTACTTAAAAAGAATAAAGTTTATAGAATTATAATTTATAGTCAACATATGTCATTCAATAAAGCGTGTGTGACTAGCATTGTTGAACTAGTTGGTAAATGTAAATAATAAATATTAACATTTTATAATATTTAAAAAAACAGATCGCTAATGTTTGTTTAAAAATAATTGGTTTATTTTATTTAATGCGATTGTTTCAAACTTAAATTGAAAAAAAGTATATATAATTTGTCAAAGAAAATTCAAATATTATTTAATGAATCAAATATAAATTAGAAGTTATATTTAAAAAGAAATAAAACGTTAACCCTTTTTCATTTTTTAAAAATATTTAAATGATTTTAATTATTATTTAATTATTAAAATTATTCAATAAATTTACTAAAAAGAATAAAGTTTATAAAATTATAATTTCTAGTCAACACATGTAATTCATCAAAGCATGTGTGAATATTATTGTTGAACTAGATGGTAAATGTAAACAATAAATATTAATATTTTTTTTAAAAATGGGTAAAATGGTTTGTTAAAAAATAATAATTGGCTAGCTTCTTTAAATACATTTGTTTCATATTTAAATTGAAGTTAGTATGTATAATGTTAAAGAGAATTGAAATATAATTTAATGAATCAAGTATAAACTAGAAGCTATATTTAAAAATTTAAAAAAAATTTATTTATTTGATAAATGTTTGGTGAAAAACAACATAATTTGAAAAATCGTCATTCATTGGATAATTTTTTTACACATTTCAGAATTTAGGGCTGGAAACATATAGAAAGTCAACCAATAATTCACCAGAACTGGGTTTTTACAGGCCGGATCTCCACCTCATTGTTTACTTAGACGACATTTGCAACTAAAAAGAACACCTCCCAATCTCGTTTGTTGCAGGAGAATTGACAAGCATTTTCTTTTCGTATTAACAACGTTTTTCTAAGATTTTAGCTAAATTTAACAATTGTAAAGCTTTCGTAGCATTTTTTTGTCTGAGTTTCTCTTTTTCTTTTCCCTTTGTGACATATCTTTAGATTGGAAGAAATCAAGAAAGAACATTCATGGCGTTTTTGTTTCTTCTTCTATAATTGAAATGTATTAGTCCGAAAAAATTAAAGGTGAGTTTTTATTAGAAGATTACATAGATATAGCACTGCATATAAAACAGAAAGACATATTTGGTTCTTAATTCTAATTTTAATAGTTAGTTCATTAATAAGTACAACGAAGACACAAAACGCTCATTAAATACAATATACATCCATTTTGTAATGCATTTAAAAAAAAAAAATTATCTCTAATTTGATGGAATTCCTAAATTTTAAATTTTTTTAATAATTTTTTCATCTTTAAGATGGATGGAATTTAATTAATATAAACGAAGGAAAATTATTTTCTAGTTTTGTTAGAATTGATTCGAAATTACATTTTTAACTAGAATGTAAGTGTAATGTAATGCACAAAATAATAAAGTAATACGTAAAGCTATTAATTAAATTTTTAACAAAAAATATGCAATGATTATTATAAGTATCAAACAAATGAGTATATATAGATAGTGGATATATAAATATTTGATCTCTTGGAAAAAAATGTATTTAAAACTAAACAAACTTATTAGAAAAATCAGAATTCTGTAAAACATTAATAAGCAAATTTTTAAACATATAATAAGCATGTTTTCTTTTTTTTTTTTTTTTTTCATATTTATATACATCATTTTATTTAGTAATCCTTTTCCTGCTTAGAAAATAAAAAAATTATAGAATCAGTATTTTATTAATTGATAAATGAATATATATATATATATATATATGTTATTGTAATTTTGCAATTATAGTTATACATAATAAAATAAATTTTATTGTTTATTTGCAATTTTAGATAAATTATTTTGAAAAAAATAAAGAAAATTAAATTTTCAGTTCAAAATTAAATTTAAATTAAATCTCAAATTTAAATCACAATTCATTAAAAAATTTTATCCTAGACAAACTCATTAAAAACAAAATAATTTTAAAAAAATAGCTATTTTTACAACAGAAAATTATTCTTTAGGATAAAAACATTTGAAAATTTATAAATCTCTGTCAAACATAAAAAAAAAAAAAAAAAAAGTTTATAGAAGTAAAAAACGCTTAGGTATTTAAATAGTGAATACTTTTAAAACGAACAAATAATTATTTTCTATTCTGCTGCTTATGATTAGTCGCCGGGATGATATGGTAGGTAGTGTATTAGATTTCCGAACTTAGAAATCCTGGTTTGAAACCAGACAGGCATAGCTGACCTTAAAGCTTCTATGTCATTATTTAATGACGACACATTTCAACAAGCTGAGGACGTTACTTGATGATAGCACTATTCACCACTTATTATTCTAATCATTTATCCTCTTTACTTTTACTTGCTACTAATTATTTTATCATTCATTTATTATTTCGTTTCATCAAAAAAACCTAGAACAACGACAACAATTATGAAAATGGTTCCAGTTACCATCTACAACAGGAACATGCTGATTCTGCATGTCTTACAAACAGCCACATCATTGTTGTTAAACACATAAATGCAAATTTTATTTCATTTAATTAATCTGGTGATACGTTCTAGGCAAGTCTTAAATGCTATGTAACTATGTTAAAGTACATGCTCGTACGAGAACAGAATTAAAAGAAAGAAAATACAAAATAGTTATTTGACTTTGCTGTGTTTATTTTTGCTTATTTACTAATAAAAATGAATGCAATAAAAATTATCACAAAATAATAATTACTTAGTTAATTTTAAAAGATTCCGTAAAAAAACCCAACATATTTATGTTTTGATTGTTTTTAAAAAATGTGAAAATAAATAAATTTTAAAAAAATTTAAAAGAATACATTTTTAAGAAAAATAAATTAAAAAAAATTACATTATTAAAAAAATAAATATTAATTAATTTTAATTAAAATTTAAAAAAAAAAAAAAAACACTGTCTGTTACTTAAAATTATGTATTAGATTCCTGGTTAAGTTTCAAAACAATATACAAATTTCAGCAAAAAGACTTTTATTCCATATTCATATTTATGAACTAACTTACTTGTTTTAATTACACTAGCTTTATATCAGACAAATGAAATAAAAATATATGTAATTATAACAGTTTAATATCTCTTTTTCAGACAAACATTGTCTAAAATGATCAGTTTGGCGACTCCCAAGATCTGTTTGACATCTGCGTCTTTTTTCTGGGAGACATATAGAGTACATCTGCATCAGACTGGCAAAGTACAAGAAGACGATCATGATGGCCATGTCTTCTCGGGACATTTTCTTTTACCTGATTAAAAAAGAAACTCAGGCAACATAATCTTCATTAGAAAATATTTTATTTGAATTTAATTATCGATCTGCTCAATTTTTAACATAAGATAGAAAAGTTATCTTAAATTTGAGAAGAATATGAGTAGGAAAAGAAAAATCATTGGTAGAAATTTTTTTAAATTAATTTTTAATAAACTGAATGGTGAAATGCAGTAACTGTTTTACTGGAACAAAACCCAATTACTATACATTTTGAATGTCAAAATATGTCTGTTTTAGCCATTGAAAGTAATGTAATGTTTTATTGTAATTATTTTCTTTACAATACAATTAAATTGATTTTCAATATATATATATTTAATCTAGAAATGGGATGTGTTTTGCTATTTTTAACCCATTATTTATTATTTATTAAGCCAAGCAAAATAAATGTAAAATGTTTTTTTTTTTTTTTTTTTTTTTTAATTTTTCATTCAGTTTCCAATTTTGTAAATAAAATTAGTTCAAAAATTATGTTAAGAAAGATAATATTGGATTTTTTAAACTAATAATAATAGTAAAAATATTACTATATCACATTAAATAATTTTAAATTTGTGTAGTAGTGTAAATTTAATGTTTAAATTAATTACCGATCTGTTCGATAATTAATAATATAATATAATATTTTTTAAAAAATTAGATGAGTTATTACAAATTAAAAAAATTATTTACACTATAATTTATACTATTAAATTTGTATTATTATTTTAAAAATTAATAGTTTAAATTAATAGTATAAATTTAATTTGTAATTTTTTTTTTTTTTAAATTTGTGTAGTAACTCGTCTAAATTTTAAAAAAATGCAAAATGGAGTCCCTTCACCTAGCCTATGTGGAACCGTAATGAGATGCTATTTGGGCCCTGCAAATCATAAAATACTATTATATTAATAATAAAATGGTACACATCACATTAAATAATTTTTAAACTAACACATTAGTATAAATAAACTCTTCGTCTGAACTTAAAAAGCAAGTTAAGATCCCTTTAAATAATATATCTGGCATTTCAAAGGTTATTACAATTATTAAAGCCCTACAAATAATGAAATATTACTACTTATATATTGCACTAAATATTTTTTAATTAATGTAGCAGTATAAATAAACAACTCGTCTAAACGTAAAATTAGACGATTTTTTTTTATTTATACTGCTACATATAAATTATCTGGGGCTTCAATGTTATTATTTGGCTGCAAGAAATAGACTATTATTTAGTTTATATTAGACTAAATAATTTTTTAATTAACAAAAAGCAGTATAAATAAACAACTCGTCTAAATGCAAAATTAGAACCCTTTCACATAATTTATCTGGGGTTTCAACGCTTCCCCCTCAATTCCATGTCCCCTGCAAATAACACAATACAAGTACATTAATACTATTATATTACATTAAATAACTGCCTAGAATATCGATCTCAAATAAAAACGTGTTGACCATCCTTGTTCTAGAGATTCAAAACAAGCAAAATGCCACTCTATTAATATTAAAATACTATTGCATTACTTTAAATAACTGCCTAGAATATCGATCTCAAATACGATAAAGTCTGAGTTGATTTAATAATAATTTAAATAATAACAATAATAATTTGATCTAAAATACTAAAATCAAAGTTGATCATCTTTGTTCTAGCGATTCAGGAAAAATTCCCTTTTTTTTCCCCCATCCCTTAGACACTGTGCACTGGACCCTGACTTCCTTTGACATATGCGATTCTTACCACAAGAGAAAGGAACGAAAGCCCGCGGTCTGACAGCCCTTCCGTCTTTCAGAAATCGCTCCGGCCTAAAAGCAAATGGATTTTCCCAATACTCGGCATCGTGGTGCACGCCCCAGAGGTTCGGCATCACGATCGTGTCTTCGGGAATGTCATAAGCACCAATCTTCGTACGACTTGAAGTGCTGAAAAGATCAAAAGCTACCACCATTATAAGTCCATAAACATTGTTAGATTGCTTTTATTTGCCATTAGAAGGTTGTTGTAAGTCGTGGTTCATTAGTTTTATTTATTGCCATCACATATATATGACTCCATGTTACTAGATTATTAAAAAAATAAAACTTTAGCTTTGGTAAATTTTATTGAGAGGAAGAATTTAAGAATTTTTTTTTTTTTTTTTGTTTTGAGAATTTAAATAACTAATAAAGTACCTAAAAACATAACTAATAACTTACCTAAAAAAAGCAGTCATTTTTGCAAAGAATTCCCAAATATTTTTTTCATTTTTTAATAAGTTTAGTATTATATTTATATTAAGTATTTATTATTTTTTTAATAAATAGTAAATAATTAGTATAAATAATAAATATTTAAAAATTAATAATAAAAATTGTTTATTATATTCAATATTTTAAATAAATATTTAAATATTGAATATTTCTGCCTTATTTTTTATTACCATATGTCTCGATGTTACAGAATTACAAAAAATAAAACATGTTTCGCTTTGGAAAATTTAATTAAGAAGAAATATCTGTGGATTTAAATTTTTTTAAGAATTTAAACAACTAGTATTAAATAATGTAAATGACCTACAAAAATGCAATCATTTTTGCAAAGAATTTCCAATGAATTTTTTTCCACCTTTTATTAGGTTAGCATTTATTTATACTAATAATTTATTATTTATTTATTTATAATAATTGAATATAACAAATTTAGTTTGGATAATAAAGTTAAAATAATACTGTAAATTTTCTACCTTATTTTCTGTCTTATTTTCTACCCTATTACCATCACATATATGACTTGATGTTACCAGATTACAAAAAATAAAACTTTAGCTTTGGAAAATTTTGTTAAGAAGAAATATCTATGGATTTAAATTTTTAAGAATTTAAACAACTGGTATGAAATAATGTAAAAAGTTACCTAAAAAATGCAATCATTTTTTGCAAAGAATTCTTAATAATTTTTTCACCTTTTAATAAGTTAGCATTTATTTATACTAATTATTTATTATTTATTTATTTATAATAATTCAATATAACAAATTCAGTTTTGAAAATAAAGCCAAAAATAATACTATAAATTTTTTACCTTATTACTATTATATATGTGACTTGATGTTACCAGATTACAAAAAAATAAAACATGTTTTGTTTTGGTAAATTTCATTAAAAATAAATACTAGTATCTATGCGAATTTAAAGTTTTAAGAATTTAAATAACTAGTATTAAATAATATAAATTACCTACAAAAATGTAATCACTTTTGCTAAGAATTTCCAATAACTTTGTCTCACCTTTTAATAACTTAACATTTATTTATACTAATTATTTATTTATTTTTAATAATTGAATATAACAAATATTTGGAAAATAAAGTCAAAAATAATACTGCAAATTTTCTACCTTACTACCAACACATATATGACTCGATGCTAACAGATTACGAAAAATAAAAACTTAACTTTGGTAAATTTTATAAAGAAATATTTATGCCGATTTAAAATTTTTAGAATTAAAATAACTGGTAATGCACCTAAAAACCTAACTAGTAACTAACCTAAAAAAATCAATCATTTGTGCAAAGAATTTCCAAATAATTTTTTTTTTTTTCACCTTTTAATAAATTAGCATTTATTTATACTAGTTATTTATTATTTATTTATTTATTATAATTGAATATAAAAATTAAGTCTGGAATATAAAATCAAAATATAATACTGTAAATTTTCTTAAATAAAACATATTTAATATTGGTAAATTTTATTAAAAAAATATCTATGGATTTAAAGGTTTAAGAATTTAAACAACTAGTTTTAAATAATATAAATTATCTAAAAATTCAATTATTTTTGCAAAGATTTCCAATCGGTTCTTTTTTTTGTGTGTCTTTTAATAGGTTAGCATTTATTTATAATAATTATTTGTTATTTATTTATTTAAAATAATTGAATATAACAAATTTAGTTTAGAAAATAAAGTCAAAGGTAATACTGTAAATTTTCTACCTTATTAACAGCACATATGTGATTCGTTTTTACACATATGTGATTACAAAAATAAAACTTGTTTAGCTTTCGTAAATTTTATTAAGAAGAAATATCTATGCCGATTTAAAAATGTAAGAATTTAAATAATTAGTAAGTATCTAAAAACCTAACTAGTAACTTACCTAAAAGAAGCAGTCATTTTTGCAAATGATTTTCAGATAATTTTTTTTCACCTTTTAATAGTTTAGCATTTATTTATACTAATTATTTATTATTTATTTATTTATACTCATTGAATATAACAAATTTATTTTGGAAAAATAAAATCAAAAATAATACTATGAATTATAAATTTTCTACCATATGTTCTGGCTAATTTTCTACCCTATTACCAGCACATATATGACTTGATGTTAGCAGTTTACAAAAAAAAGAAGCTTGGTTAACTTTAGTAAATTTTAGTTAGAAATATGTATGCGGTTTTAAAGGTTTAAGAATTTAAACAACTATCATTAAATAATGTAAATTACCTAAACATGCAATAATTTTTGCAAAGAATTTCCAATACATTTTTTTTCACCTTTTAATAGGTTAGCATTTATTTATTATTTACAGAGAATAAAGCATGCTTTACTTTGGATAATTTTATTAAGAAAAAGTATTTAAGGATCAAATTTTTAAGATTATAAACAACTAGTATTAAAAAAAGGAAATAACCTACAAAATGCAATCATTTTTGCAAAGAATTCCCAATAATTTTTTTTTTTTTTCACCTTTATTAGGTTAGCATTTATTTATACTAATTATTTATTATTTATTTATTTATAATAATTGAATATTACAAATTTAGTTTGGAAAATAAAGAAAAATAATATAAATTTTCTACCCTATTACCATCACATATAGTATGACTTGATGTTACCAGATTACATAAAGATAAAACATGCTTAGCTTTGGAAAATTTTATTAAGAAGAAATATCTATGTGGATTTAAATTTTTAAGAATTTAAACAACTAGTATTAAATAATGTAAATTACTTATAAATGTAATCATTTTTGCAAAGAGTTCCCAATAATTTTTTTTTTTTTCTCCTTTTTGATAGGTAGTATTTATTTATACTAATTATTTATTATTTACTTATAATAATTATTCATTTTTATTTATATATACTAATTATTTATTATTTATTTATTTAAAATAATTAAATATATTAAATTTAGTTTGAAAATTAAGTCAAAAATAATACTGTAAATTTTTACCCTTTTATTTTTATAGGTTAGCTAATTCAGTTACTTTTAAGGCTGGCGCCATCTGGTGTCGTGAAAATCTGATAGCATTAAAAAAAAATTAGGTTTTTATCAGTTAAAAATTATTCATTTAATAAATAATTTTTAATTGATAAAAATCTATTGGCTATTAAAAATGATTAAAAAATTTTTTTGACTTTTAACTACAAATTTCATAATGAATTAATAGATTCAGTGGGTAAAAAGTTAATTTGTAAATTTTAGAGTTTTTAAGTTTAGTTTGATTATATAAAAATAAATACATTCAGTTATATATATAGAGAGATTTCAAATAGAGTAAAAATAAAATAAATAATATATATATATGTAATATTATTATTTGAATTTTTATTAGTTTTAATTTTTACAATATTTTATTAGTTTTACAATAAAATTAAATAAGCATATTATTTAACAGGTTGTTGATTTGCACGATTGATTTCATGGAGTGTTATAATTATGAGATTTTATGCTTAAAACTAACAACAAACTTATTTATGATATTTTATCCGAAAGTAGATTTATATAGTGTATTATTGTCTATCTCTAACAAAACATCGTTTGCAAGTTTCAAAATTTTTCACATGCTTTTTATGTTAACTTTTTATCATTATTGATTTTTTTTTAATTTTTTTATTATGTAAAATTTAAATAACTTAGAAGAATAGCACTCAGGAGGTTAGATAGTTAGGCAAAAATAGAATTGATATGTGTGAAGTATTTTTTAATTCATTAATTTATTTTATTTGTATTCATTTATTTATTTTATTTTTTTTTTATTCATTTATTTATATTATTTTATTTTTATTTATTTATTTATGTATTTTTTTCCCATTTCTTGAAATGCTATTAGTTTCCTGCAATCTTAGATTTGGCTACATTTGTTATATAGGGTAGTTAGCATTAATAGCATAGTTTCCTCACTGCAACTCACAAATTGCATGGCATTTATGTGGCCACACATGTGTTAGTCAGAAAGTAAAGTAACAATCAACTTCAAAAGTTCAAAGTAAATTTAATAATCAACGTAGCTTTTAAGTTCTGAGTAATTGGTTAGATATGCTTTTCTCTTGAATTTGAATACTTTAAGTCAATATTTTCAATTTTTTACATGATAATTTTCTTTTCTTTTTATTTATGAAATTATGATTAATTATTAGTAATTTTAAATGATCAGCTTTGTGTTGCCGCCGTGTTTTACTATTTTGAATCGAAAGAAAAATATATTTCTCTTCGCAATTTTTTTGCATAAAAGTGTTACCGATAATATTAAGTTAAAAGAGTTATAGGATAAAATATTGCTCACAATAACCCTTCTGAGATATTGTCAACTTTATATTGATATCAATTTCTTTATAATTTTAAAATGACTTACTAATATTACTAAAATCTAGTATTTCTTTTAGATTTCTTTGATTCAACAGAGTGTTTATTCTGAGCAGAAATTATCTATTTGACACTCTGAAACAGCCAGTACCACAACAGCAAAAAAAAAATTGATGATAAAATACCTTTTTAGAGATCATATTGAGAAACAAACATTTACCTGTTGGAAGATATGGCCGATCTTAATCGAAAAATTGGCTCTTTTTCCCAAAATTTTAAAGTTAATGCGATAATTGTTAAATAATGGGAAAAAAAGATTTTTGTTAAGAAAAAGAAGAAATGGTTAAATAAAGTTATTTCGTTTGTTTGGTACTAACTAACTTTTACCGGTATGAAAGATCACTCAAAGACCTCCTATGAAAAGAACTTTGGTCACACCAAATAATTTAAAATCGTAAAAGAAAAATTTGGATTATCTTTCAACACAAATGAATTCAATTACTTCTGAATTGAAACAATGCATACCATTTTTTACAATATATCAAGCGGCTATGATAGAGATACTTGTTGCCTCATGTATAAATAAATAGTTCCACGTGCATAATTTATAAGAAAAAAAAATCTGTGTTTAAGCTGGAGTCAAAGGAATTATAAACATCCTTCGTCTGCGTGAACGTGAGCTGGTTGGAAGGAGAAATAAATGTAACCAGGGCAGAGTGCGTTTGGTTTTCGAATAAAGGAGTTGAGCTTTTTACAGTCCTCTGAAACATACGTGTTTTTATTTTGAGACCATTGCCAATACTTATGAACGTAAAAATTATGCACTAAGAACTGAATAAGTGCTGTCTTTTATCTTAAAGACTCAACCGAAAACACCTTTCTTTCTTTCTTTCTAAATACCTTTTAATAACAGTATATCTGACCTTTTCCTTAAATAGCAGTATATCTCACCTTTGATTCCTTTAATAACAGCATATTTCACCTTTGATTCCTTTATTAGCATATCTCACCTTTTAATTCCTCTAATAACAGAATATCTCGGCTTTAACTCCTTTAATAACAGCATATCTCAGCTTTAATTTCTTTAATAACAGCATTTTTAATTAATTCCTTGAATAACATCATATCTCACCATCTCAACATTCCAATGGGTACGATGGTGCTGTGCCTCATCACTTCATACACAACGGACATGGTGTAAGGCAGATTCACGTGAACCCCCCATGTGGGCGGATGATCCTTTTTTTGCCCAGGACTGCATCCAGCTCTGAGTGCACTGCCTTCTGGATGTCGGGGTGCAGGGATCATGGCCATGAAGGACCATTCCACTGCGGCCCTGCTCGGGGTGCTGCCGGCGCTGAACAGACTGGAAATTCCCCTTCAGCATTTTTTCTGAAATTGCAATACCAGACATGTTAGAAGAAATCGAAAAATGTCCAGAAAAACATACGGTAAGTATGTTTATACAAATAACAGTAAGTAAGGTTACAGTAATACACACAGTAAGTAAGGCCACAATAGTAGCGTACAGTAAGTAAGGCTACAATAGTAAAGTACAGTAAGTAAGGCTACAATAGTAAAGCACAGTAAGTAAGGCTAACAAGGTAAGTACATACAGTAAGTAAGACTAACAAGGTAAGTACATTACAGTAATTAAGGTTACAGTAGTACATACAGAAAGTAAGCTTACAGTAGTACATACAGAAAGTAAGCTTTACAGTAGTGTGTTGTTGCTAGTAAGGTTA